>JAPYZH010000775.1:0-17318 GCA_030523085.1 Meteorus colon | reverse complement strand
CCTCCAGAATTCACACAGTTCTTCGTAATTGGACTGAAAAAGCTGGCAAAAGAAATTATTTCTTGGCCGGGTTTCGGTGAGATTTATTCGGATAAACTGATGAAACTATCTGAAGTTGTATGTAAAAAAATGGCTGATTGTCAGAAACGTGATGATAGCGAGTTCAATGTGATTAATCATGGTGACTTCTGGATAAACAATATGCTCTTCAAGTATGATGACGATGGCAAAGTTATTGATCACATTATGGTAAGTTTACTTTCAGATCCAATTGAATGACCATGATAACAAGTTCACTACCTTCCTTTTTTCGCTATTTTTATTCTGCTTGTGGTTGTCATTATATACTCACTACGTTATCTTTTGGAGTGTGTTAGGAAGTGTTTTTTGACGACGATTCAAGTGTGAAGAGTTATATGTTGCCATCATTCTTTAGTTTTATCGCATGCAACTGTGAATGTTTACTATTTGCCTGTGCTTCTCGGTCATGTTTTATATTCCGTCACTTCATTTCTATCTCAGTTTCACATATTACTCAATCATAATCAGATGGGAGGTGTTATGATTTGTCATAGTCTGTACCGACATTTTGAATGAACATGCGAAACGAAATCATATGCAATCAAGTTCAATATAATTGTTCTAGGTTGACTTTCAACTATGTTATTATGGATCACCAGCATTGGATCTGAATTATTTTCTCAATACATGTTTATCTGAGGCAATAATGGGCAATGAGACAGAAGAGTTAATTGGGGAATATTTGAAAGTATTAACCACAACAATGCATGAACTTGAATGTGAAACACATCCACCAGATATGAGGAAACTGAAAAAAGCGATGGAAAAACGTGAAATATTTAGTTTTCTGTCAGCATGTACGGTATTACCAGTCATTCTTGTTGATGAAAATGATGCACCATGTTGTGAAGAAATGATTTCAGGGAATGACTCACCATTCAATGATAAAGCATATAAGAATAAGGTTTATAAAATGGAATTGTCGAAAAAGTTACGCAGATGGAATGATATAGGATTGCTTGATCCATGATGCGCACAAATATTGGCAGTTGGATCGCTGCTCTAATGCAATTTTACCGGTCAATAAATAATATGTATCATGAATACCGAATATTTTATGCGACTTCTAAGTATTGAATTCATATTGTTATTTAACGCTACTTCCAGGTGTAACGAAAGAAACATCAAATATTTAGTTATCTTACAGCACTCACAATATCGCTAATCGTTCTTGTTAACAACCGGAAATTCCTAACTGGCGAAAGATGATGAATGGAAATATATTTAAAAGTCTGTAGAGTGAAGGATAAATCCACAAGAAAGGGACAATGAATATTCTTCTGAATATCAGAAATCATTTTTTCTCTCTAAAATCAATCCAAATCATAACTTGCAATCATCACCAAGAGTTTAATGAAAATACCTAAACTTGATATTCTCATGCTATTGCACTGTTTTACATCCTTTCATGACGATTGAATGACTTCTTCGTGGTTCAATATTTTATAAATCGCCTATCATACTTTCTGTAATGGGCAGGAGAAGAAAAGTATATTCATTATTTATTTCGGCGAACGACTTCATGTTAATTTTCTCTGCTTGCAGCAAGTAGATCTTTCTCAATGTTCACGTGGATTTCAAACTTCCTGGAAGTTTTTATATTATATAAATATGTCTATATGGACTTGAGTCCATAAATTTCTCGAACATCTACTACAATCTATCATGTTTTTCAAAAAAATTAGAAGGTGAAATATGGCTCTTGCTCATCATCAAACTATTAGATAGTGTGGCATGTCGTTAAGTTGGGCATGAACTTCTCTTTCTCAATTCCCAATAAAAAAAAAATCAATGGCCTGAAATGCAATTCTTTGATGAAAAAAATTAATGTGTACTATTTTAATTGTCTCATAAGAAATCATGTTCTCAACAAAATGTTACATGATGTAGGATTATTTTTCCTTTCGAAAACACCATGAAATATATAAACGGATTTCGTTGTCGCATAATGGATTTATCCTGACTATGATTTCTTTCCTCACATGCATAACAACAAATGTATTCGTTATGATATCATGATTGCAATAGACTTCATTTAACAACTATCTCCCAACCAACATTCCCATCGAATATACAAATATTCCTCTACAGAATCCACTTATCGCTTGCTTCATTTTTGATTATTCAACTTCCCAAGACCTTATCTCCTTAATTGATGTCATTGTCTTCACAAACCATTTTCATTGTAACGCAATAAGATATGTTCCATACAATTATGCATCAAGTAATCCCATAGCATTCCATATAGGTAATTTTTTTGTCAATTCCATTCTGTATATCTCATTTTGAAATGCTTTTGTTCTGAACGTTGAGTCAGTCTCTGAGGCTAATTCATCGCCGGTTGGCGCGTTATTTTTATCAACAAGGATGAGTGGCAACCTTGTGCATATACACAATAAATTATACACTTCACGTTTATACATTGCACTTTTCAATTCCATCATAGATGGAGGGTGTGTTTTGCATTGGAGTTTATGCATTGTCGAAATCAAAATCCTCAAATATTCCGCAATCAATTCTTCTTTTTCATTATCAAGAATTGTCTCGGATAAACATATGTTGAAAAAAAGATTTAGATCCATCGCTGGCGATCCATAATGACACAATTGAAAGTCAACCTAAAATATTGACATTGAGCTGAATGTTCATTGAAAATATAAAAACACTTACCATTATGTGGTTGATAACTTCACCATCATCACCATATTTGAAGAGCATATTGTTTATCCAATAGTCACCATGATTGATGACATTGAATTCATTAACATCACATTTTTGACAGTCCATTACTCGTTCATAAATAATATCAGACAATTTCATCAATTTATTTGAATAACTTTTATCAATTCCTGGCCAAGATGTTATTGCTTTTGCCAACATCTTCATTCCAGATATGAAAAACTGCTTCAATTCTGGAGGATTGTCAGGATGGAAAAGTCCCCTTAATGAGTTGTCCTTGTACTTTGGAGTCTGAAATAAAACCAAAGTAACAGAGAATGGAATTTAGTGAATCGGCGAGTATAGAAGTGACGAATATCGATATACGTGTACACTATTCGTGTATTAGAGGGTAACTCACCCTTTCGCAGATCGCTACGGAGGCTGCGTGAAATTTCGCAAGATTTTCCAAGGCTAATTTAGAATGTTTCAAGTCGAATCTAGTTTGACGATCAGCCATACGAAATTCCAATGCTGCCAAATCTTCTAGAACTAACAATGAAGGATTTTTTTTTTGAGCGAAAAGACATTCGCTAGAGAACTTTGTATCTTTTACAATTGAATTCATTTCTCTCAACAAATTCGTCATCATTTCTATCTCTGTATCGAAGACTCCAGCCTGTGCAATCTATTAAAGATTTATTCTAATATTATGTTTCCATTGTCAAGACGCAAATGCAAATTTGCACTTTAAACGAAATGTTGCTCAATGACATCGGACAATGAAGATATGTGCTAATAATTACCAATTTTTGTTGAACAATATCATCTGTTATCTCTGCTTTAATAATAAGTGAACGTTTCTGCGTAATTATTTTAGAATTATCATGACGACTCAAATCAACATTGACACGAATCATATTGCTCGTATAATTGTCACCTCGATTCGTCGCTGGTGCTGTTGAAATATTCGTGACACAAATTGTGTTATCGTTCTCTGAACTTTTCAAAATATCCTCCACAAACTTTTTACTTAACCATGGCTCCAATGCCATAATTAATTCTTCTTTTTATCTTCTTTCTTGCTAATACTTAAGTAAAAAAAAAGAACGTTCTTGATTATCACAATGAGGAACACTCCATTTTGGATGCGTTCAGAGACTTTTGATTTCTTTTATTAATTATTACTTTAATATTTCGATCAAGTCACAAATTTTTGATTCTTCTTGGTCACCGCTCAGCACAATTTGGATGATTATTGTATGTACAAGAACCAAATTCCAATGCGGTTGTTGCAGTGTGAACTTCCACTTACAGTGACTGAATAACACCCAACGTTTCAGTTTACGTAGAAAACTCCTTTCATGAATAATCCCACTCTTTTTGCCTCATTATCTGCAGCATTTACCATACTCCAACTCTCGGATTTTACCATATGACGCAATAATGGCATTTCATCGTTCGAATGTATTCTTTTGTACGTTTAGACCTTGAAGCGTGATATCTTTTGACGAGAAATTATTTACGTTCATTCACGCAATTTAGTACGATTGCGCCATCCAATGCAATGTGATGACTAAAACTTTGCAAGTCTTCGGCGCTCATAATAGAGATAAGTCAGGCGTGCCTGTACATAGTCGTCGTAATTGGTGGAAAAGAGTTATGTGGGAGAGTATCTTATCAAATTCATCAAGATTGAACCAGTCTGCAAATCTTATGTAGAGAATATTAAACTGGTAGTTTGCCGAAACAGATAGGAATGACATTTAGTCTACTTTGCACACTAGGTAGGTGCACCCAGATGTGAAATAAGTATAATGAAAAATTGATATGAGACGTAAAATTATGTACAAATTTCTTCTTTCCTATAGATACTAGAAGAGGAAAAATTGCAGAATTAGTTGATTGAGTGGATGATCAAATTGACAGAAGATGAAAGATCAAACCATGACGATGGCAACATGGCTGGATAAAAAATTTATGCAGCATGTGTTGAGAAACTCAGAAAATGATGATACAATTTGTGTCACCAATATATCAGCAAAACTAGCAACAAGTGAGGGTGACAATTATACGAGTGATATGATCCGTGTTAAGGTTTGTTATAACCGTCATGAAAAAGGCAATACCGTAACAGAAAAACGTTCAATTATCATCAAAGCTGAATTGAATGATGATGAACAGCGAAAAATGGTGAGTAGCTAAATTATTGACATCCTAATAGAATGAAGTAAAACTTCATCGAATCTATATTTGAACATGTGTTTTCATCAGAAATTAACTCGTATATTGGTATGAAGTTTGCGCAGAGTAGAGTCTTTGAAGTCGAAATTATCATGATGACAAAGATACTGAAAGAGATGAATTCACTTTTGAGGGATGTGAAATTTTCTTGCAATTGTTTGTTCACTCAGCAACAGGATCCAGCATTGTTGGTTCTAGAAGATCTTGCACCACTTGGTTTTCGTATGGTTGATCGTCTAGGTAGACTTGACCTTCAACATGCTGAACTTGCTGTGAGAAATTTAGCCAAATTCCACGCAGCCTCTGTGGCGGTTTGTGAGAAGGTAAATAACCCTTTAATGTACAGATAATGTACATGAATACAACTGTTTCACTTTAATATTCTCGAGTTTACTAAACAAAATTTTGTCTTCCTTCAAATCCGATTTAGACACCAGAATATAAAAACATTCTATCAAAAGGAGTTTTTCATAGCGATTCATCTCCAGAATTAATCGAATTTTTCTTCGTATCGAATATGAAGAGATTGTCAAGAGCAGTTGCATCTTGGCCAGAGCTCGGTGAGAGTTATTCAGATAAATTGATGAAACTATCCGAGGTCATAATACAGAAAGTAGGTGATTGCCAAAAACGTGATGATAATGAATTCAATGTCATTAATCATAATGACTTTTGGACAAACAATATGCTCTTCAAGTATGATGGTAATGGCAGAGTGACTGACCACATTATGGTGAGCTCAATTCCACGAAATATTCACACGCAACTAAAGTATATTTTGAACAAAATTATGAATCATAAAAAATTATATACTTCCCAATTTTGTCGATTGATTCTTTTACTAGCTCCATTAGTTGTTTAATTATTTCGCATTCAAGAATTGTGAATTTGGATACCCTTTTTTTGTGTTCCATTCTATACCGCATAGTTCAAAATTCTTGTGAAAAAATTTCGTCTCGAATAAGAGAAAAACTACACTATCATCTAAAATATTCACAGAACATAATAAATATTTTTAATTGATATTCCGGTAATTATTGTTGTTGCAGGTTGATTTTCAAGCTTGTTATTATGGATCGCCATCAATAGATCTAACTCATTTCCTCAATCTTTGCATATCTGAGACTGTGTCCGACAAGCAGAGAAAGAAATTTATTGAAGAATATTTGGAAGTTTTAACGTCAACGATGCACGAGCTTGAGTGCAAAATACATCCACCAAACATGGAAGAATTGGAAGAAGCAATGCATAAACGAGAAATACATGGCCTGCTGATGTCATGCGCATTGCTAGCTCTCAATATTGTTGACAGAAAAAAATTCACTTCCGATAATGATGCATACGAGGATGTGAAATTCAAAGTAGAAATCACGGAGAAATTACGTCGGTGGAACGATATGGGATTACTTGATATATAGCCCCAATTTTAACTTTTGAATAAACTTTATATGAAGAATCTTATGACAGTTACAAAAAGTTTACAATGATAACTTCGACATTGATGATGCACCGTACGAACTATCGAATTTACGGCTGAAAGCAAGTCAAATTGACGAGAGTTCAACGTCAATTAGTTTCAAGTATAAGTCTTCGTGCATAGAAAATGTCTCTTTGTATATATTTATAGGAACACAAAATTCTTCTTAACTTTTTATCACATTCTAAATTGTGTTCCCCACTGCTACTTTCGAACTACTATAGAAACGAAAAATTGGAACCACAATGTTTTTATAGTTTAGTTATTTTCAAAATAAAGTGAACGCCAAATTCGGGGCTGGCATATACATTGAATCACATGTATTTCCAATCACATTCTCCCAATGAATAACTTATTGATTCTGGTATAATGGTCAGTGACATCAATTTGAACGTTCAAAAATCAAATGAAAATACAACATCAATTGCGACAACACCGATTGTTTTCAACTTCAAATTTTGTAGCACCAAAATTATTAAGTGTTTCACACGTTGCACATACAATCCAAAGAACTGAATTAAAATTTAATGAACAATTTTACACGTCACAATTATTTAATCAATTAGTGATTCCAGATTCCTTCGAAAATAAAATTAAAAAATTATCAGTGTCTGTTAATTGATTATATTAATAGTCCAAGCAGTCGATTCTTAATTTTTGCTTCAAGGCACAATTTAAGACGTCTAGCAATTTGTATCAGTCAGTTTGCTCATAGCACATTGAACACGATACCACCAATATTTGAACAACTACTGCATATAATGAAACATGAATTGACATACAAAAATCTATTGCCTTTCATAAACGTTGTAACGCCTAAGAAAAAAAAAATGATGGAAAACAATATTAGAAATATCACATTTTGGAC
This sequence comes from Meteorus colon, assembly GCA_030523085.1. NCBI lineage: Eukaryota > Metazoa > Arthropoda > Insecta > Hymenoptera > Braconidae > Meteorus > Meteorus colon. The sequence goes on along the minus strand of JAPYZH010000775.1, from coordinate 9,990 downwards.
CGCTATCAAATCCACAGTCATAAACAATTGATTATGACAAAAGTTTTATCGAAGCCCTCTAGAAAATTTTACACCTGCCATCAGTTACATATTAAATAGTGTTGCAATAGTTGATTGAGGGAAAAATAATATATATGAAATATCTAAATTCAAGACTTCCAGTTAAGACATGGGATATTTCACTATCCATCTTTATCACTAGGCCATTATTGTTATCATTGATACATTCACGGCCGCTTAAGTTTCGGAATGCAGAATAAATCCATCAAACATTCTGGAGAGTGCTTGGATGTATTATAGGATGAAATACCCCCTGCGAAACAATGTTCGCAATGTCAATATCCCTGATTACGAAAAAGCCTTCGGAATGATTTGAAGTGAATCCCATTTGAATGGTATCAAATACTCCAAATGCTATTGATGTTGAGATTTTACTATGTAATAAATCGACGTTTCAAATGCTACTTCCTAATCAGGGACATTAATGAGTGCTCGTTATAAAAATAATTGGACCAAATTTATAGCCTTCAATTCTGTACTAACATCTAATTGTTTGGATTTCAAAATTGTTTATATATAGAGCATTATTCATTGTGTGGAAAAAAACTATTTTAGAACAATAGAATGACGTATATTGCTCGGTGATATTTCGAAATGTGGTGATTTCTAATAATGAGTTTCTTTGATCGATTAATCGAAGCCAATAATATTCGTCGTCGGAATCCAAAAAGCCGGAATATGGTCGAAGTCTGAATATTGACGGGAGAATATGATTGAGCTCCAAAAAATTAACATTGGAGACATAAAAAAAAACACTACAATTTTTCGCTGGTTCGAATGTCGACTTGTTTTACTATTTACGAAAACATTGTACCAAGCTGTAACATTCATTCCCAAAAAAATTGTTCACTAAATTCTTCCAACAATTTATGATGCCAATTGATTTTCTATAATTATTCGAAGAATTTGAAATCGTCAGAAAAATTCAAACGACCCAAGAAGAAACTCTGGGAAAATCACACACTAAAGTGATTATTATTTCGAATAAATTATTTTATGAGACGTGTTTGATATGATTTGACATTTCTCATTTTCTAATTTTCATAATTTTTATTCGTATTCAAGACAATTTTTCAGCATGTTATATAAGCATCGAGATGATTAAACCTAGATAAAGTTTTCAGTTTTATCACTGACAACTAATTAAGTGGATTATAAAATAATGTATCGAGACAGATACAGTGCGCGAAAAAACCGATTCGGTGACATATAAAGACACGAGTAATATTCGACGTAATTGCTAATAGCATTAAATTTAACGTCACGCTGTGAAAATATATTCCACGCACAAAAATAGATTCTAAATGTTGATACACATTCATAAAAAATATTCCTTCATCATTTTCAATTGGACACCTAGATGTTCAATGTCAAATGTACATTTTGAAGCAATCGAATAACGACATATGACGTGAAACTAATTATGATGACTTGGACAGAAGTTTCTCCCTCTCATTCATATGGTGACGATAGGTTTCTATTTAGACGGATATATAAAGCCGCTCAGTCACAAAAGTCAAGATATCACGCGCAAATCCATTTGGAGACCATTTCTGAGCTGTTGATTAACACAAAGAAATAGAAAATGGAAATTACTGGAGTGGTTTGGTTCATCATGGCTGTTGGAGTCTTTGGCACCATGTCTACACCGATTGAAGTGAGTGTTTGTGGAGCTTTATTAATTATAGATTTATTTATAGAAGTTCATCGAGTGACTACGTAGTTTGATTTTAATCATAAGTAGGACATGCTCTATCGTTTCAATTATCATGCAAACAATCAATATATCGGATTGATGTTTTTTTCAACATACTTTTTTAGCTGAAGAAGGTAAATATCATTATGTTCGGGATCTCATTGAACTATCATAATAACAATGCAGAAATAGAAATGTAGTTGAGAATGAATGGAAATGTGATCAACCAATGCATTATTTTTTGCAAATAAAACCTCCAAGACATCACTAAAGGACAACGTACATTTTAACTAGCCCAATTACGTTGGCTATTGATTTTTTTATGCGCAGGCTTTTCCTCAAAACATAAGTAATCCGTGTGCCGGTTTCGATGATCCTCATGCAACTTGTACAGTCGAAGAAAACGGTTGGAGTATTGTATGCCATTATGGGTACGAATATCCACCTGATTCAAATAAGTGTGAACCAGTCCAATCAAGTGATGTAAGTATCCGAATAAGTTCAGAAATGTTTTTATTGTTCACAATTAATACGATATTTGTTTATTATTGACAACAATAATGCATTAAAATGATGTTAACTGTCATCCAACTTACTAGTTTGGGTAGATAAACCATTGACTGTTCGTAAATGACGGATATAAAATCAGTTTTACAGTAAAAATGAATTTCTTCGAGCTTTTATAGAATTATGAAGATGAGCTTGAAGATATCCCTGTCGAGTAATGGAAATTTCAACATTTAGTGACTAAATAGTTTTGTTTTGTTTTTCCTGATTGTTGATATTCAAATATAGGCTGGCATTGAGGGCGTACCGTGCAATGCTTCACGGGATTGCCTGTCTTCGTTAATGTGCTGGGAGGATAAATGTATAGATCCGTGCAAATTGAAATATCCTGAACCTCACTCAGATTGTATAACCGAGTACCACTCATTCAAATACGTATGTCATCCTGGTTATCAACATCCATCTTATTCAGACCGATATTGTGACCGAATCCCGGGAACTGAAGTAAGTATTTGTATGAGCCAACTAAATAGCAATTTTTATACAAGATTATAACTGTTTTACATATAAAAAAAACGCATCATTTGATATGATAAGAGTATGGTGATATTTTACGAAATTACATTACATTCAACATGAGGATGAATTTGAGAGAAGGAATATACTGATAAATGCAATTTGTTCTTTATGTTATTCGTGCGATTTTGTAACGTTTTTTAGAGGACCGTAAATCAAACACATTAACAAATTCCAACTATATTTCCTTCTAGTGTGAATACAATGAAGATTGTAAGTCCGATGCAATATGTTATTTTGGAAGATGCATCAATCCATGCACAGAGTGGCCTGAACCTCATGCAGATTGCGTCGTAAAAGATCACAAATCAATACGTACATGTCATCCTGGCTATGAAAGACCACCTAGTTGCAACATATGTATACTCAAAGGATCGGATTGCTATTAAAAATATTGGTTATGTATGAGCATATATCATGCACGACGATGAAAATTTTACTACTTAAAATGATGATATGGAATAAATGTAATGGAACTTATGTGACGAATGCAGCTGTTTAATTTCCCATACGAGCATCTGATTCTTTCTTTATCTAGATCATTACATTCAATTATTTCTCGCTACGTGTATGAGAATTGGAAGAAATCTGTCATAAGATCTATAAATTCCTCCCACTTGATCTGATTGTTCAGCAATGTCGGAATAGTTAAAATATTGCACGTGAGTTAGTTCATGAATTGCTTTCAAATATCTTCAACTAAAGCAATGACAGATTGACCTCGTGTGATATTGATTTCTATTGGACGTCGAGGAATGAACCAACTACTTCAATCATACAGATGATTATATTAAATATTATATCAAATGAAGGTGTGCGAAAATAAATAAGCACTCAGAAATTCCAAAATTGCATTTGGTATTACATTAATTGGGTTTCCGAATCGTATTCAATCAATTTGTTTTTGTGTGAAGCAAACACTTATTCTAAACTCCACTGCGAAAATGAGTAAGGTATGTATAATTTGCATAGCTATCATGGCTTTTTTCACCACATTTCTTCCAGGAATCACTGATTTAATTAATTGTTAGAGCATTCACAAAATACATAGCATAAAATTAGATTAATCGATTTTTACTTTCATGGAGACTTGAAGTAACAATATGACCTGGTCGACGATCCATAACAAACGAAGTAATAGATCTCAATCTCATTTCAAATGCAAGTATCAAAATATGATAAATAACTATGAAGGGAACTCTATTTGATTGGTACTTAGTTGGCGATTCAAATGTCAAAAGTTTAATTGTTTGTTTCTAGACCGCCCACTTACAAAAAAATCTTCGATTCGAACGAATCATTACCACAAATACTCGTCATATTAAGAGGATTCACATATTCCTCATTTTATATGATACATTGAGAGTGCTATATTGATCCGATTTCTATTCATCTTTTTCATCACATCACCAATTGTATTCTTTTGGATGTTTCTGGGTAACAATTACGGTTTGGAAATAGGTGCACAAAACCATCATGACATACATATTCCACAGTATGATTCACGATTTTACAATCTGCATGGTCGCCAGCTGGCCATTTTTTACATGGGTCGATGCATTTATCGTCATAACACATCAAAGAAGAAAAACACTCTTGTGTAGTATTACATTGTGCACCCTCAAGACCAATCTGGATAGGATATTGAACGATTCGAATGAATGCATTATTGATATGTAAATAATCTTAACTTCATGTTCAAACACTTACATTAGACGATGAAATTGCTTTACATATATGTAAATCTGGTGAATATTTATATCCAAGATGACATGTAACACGCCAGCCGTCAGCATCAATTGCACAATCTGCATGCTCGTCAGAAAAATCCGGGCACAAATTATTTGTTCTTGCAGGAATAGCCTAGATGATGAAAAATCAGGCAGTTAACGAATAAATATCATCACATGAATCCCAATATACATATCATTATTGAAAATATTTTTCGTGCAGTTTTCTGAAAAGGAAGTTTTCAATTAATTCAAAATACATTAATAGGTAGTTCCATTCCGTCTGTTTAATTTCTCATCAAGTAAATTGAATCACTAAAATCAACATCGTGAATTTGTTCATATTTTGAATATCCGATCAATTTATAAAATTATATTACTTCAGTCGTTGCAGGCATCAATGAGGAGACAAAAGCAATCATGATGAAACCAGACTCTCCGGTGATTTGCATTGCGTATTCTTCTTACGAACAAGTCAAGACTATTTTTCAACTGAAAACATAATTGTTTGTAGGAGTGTAATGATGTATTGACGACTTATATGAATGTCACTTTTCATACAGACACAACTGTTCGACCGCTATTGTTTGATAACATTGATGGGAAAAAAAATAATCTACGTCGACGTAATCACTGATTATCCCTACATTTACAGCAAATGGAATGCTTAGAGTCAAGTGGATAACGAAAAATATCGTTTGAAACCTACTTTCAGTTTCATATTGAAGAATATGTGACTGTGTATGAAATTCGTTCTTTATGTAACTAAAAACCAAAATAGTGATATTTTACACTTTGCTTGGTATATATTTGGATCGGCATATCGAAGCAGGATCAACATAGTATAACGCTAATATTGCAATATTGATATATGATACAGAAAATAATAGGCCCTTAGCTTACTATCCACTTTGATAATGTCCTCAATATGTACTTGAGATGGGGTATCGCGAATTGAATATTACGATTGCAAATAAACGTTATAATTAACGGAGAATAAATGAAAACATAAATGTTTGTAAGCCTTCGAAGATCGCAAACATATTTGCATGAATCATTGTTCATGATGTTTTTTTGTAATGCACACGCTTCATATACTAAATGCTCATCCATAATAATCTTTATGACTTGAGATAAAAGAATACGACGTCAGGACTGTGTGCAGGTGAACGTTGGTCCTATCTGTTTTGTTTTGAAACTCTTGAATTTCAAAACTATTTACATAGCTTAATATTTTTCTAGACAATTGTTTTGGTGCCTCACTAACTTGCCTGCGAATACAAATGCGCGGTAGGATGCTTCACTTTTCGAAATACCATCACCATGATCTGTATAAAGAGATATACTCGATTGGATGAGCCATGAATACTTTAATTTCAACGATTCGACATTGCACATGGTCTAAGATGCTTCATCCTTGTGAATCTTCAAGATTACACTTTCCTTCAGGTAAAACCCTGTTGTTGCGTCACTGAAATTCCCAAAGGAAATTCAATTACAGGAGATACTGAACTGGACCCTGTATGAGAAATCAATGGAACCTCACACCAATTCCATTTTTGTAAACTAGTTGCTCTTTAGTTAACGATTGGCCTATCGCGATGACTCAAGAAATATCATCAAGTACACCACTTTCCTGTTATTTGGCACGCAGCCTGACTCCAAAATCGATCTAATGGTAGTATAAATGGTAAACTAGTGATGTGAAATTACGACGAACAAAATGAATTGTGCATTGATGAGCATTGTAAATTAAATGTGAATCATTCAATATTAAATCCATTAAAAACCGTGATTCTTTATTCTTTTGTTTTAATCACCTTGATCTCAATTATCATAACATTTCATGAAATTCCTGAGTTATATTTGAATATTCTATAGTGAATGACTGGAGATGTTCTCGTTGGATATATTGTCATAACTGCGAAGTGAATACAATTTGAATGACTTGCGCCCCAAAACAACATAAATACTGAGACATAAAGCATTTTGTATCTCGAAAATCTGTACTCAATACAACTACCTGCACGCAAAACATTCAAGTTCTTCATATTTTTCATCAATATCAGATGTTACATAAGTGATAATGGAATGAAAATTGATCACCATAACTTCATCAATATTCCAACATGTAGTGACGAATAGTGCTAGAAATTTTGTGAATTGAAATTTACGCAGTCCAGATATGTTACATGAAAAAGTGAGATCGGACATGATGAACAATTGTGCATAAACTAGAAAACATGCTATTCATTCAAGCGATGTTTTTATTTCAATAAATTTTACCACGGAAAAAGGGTGGGCCTGAACGGTACCTGCGTTCATTTTTCATCCCAAAAATGTTTGAATATCTGATTATACATAGTGAATTATAAACGTCAGTCTAAGCGATTTGACACCGGCCAAATTCCTCAACAAAGAGTTCAGTTGCAATCGCGTCATGGAACAGACCGCATATAAAATATCAATGATCTAAATATTTATTTGTATTTATGAAATAAAGTATTGCGATAGAAAGTAACCAAAATATTATCTCTACTCTTAAAACCCTAATATAATTCAAATTTCTATGTGCTTAGAATAAATATTCTCGACTCTTCCATATTTTTCTTTTTCTCTGCGTATATGGTATCAAGCGTTACTCAAATTCGATGGTTCGGGCATGAATCCTTAATAATGTGCCATGATACGAGCCCATAATTGAACCAGTTCCATTCAGAACTTTTAGAAAGTAGAAGTATTCTTTGGGCGTTTATATGGGCGTTTGGTTGCGACAGGAGGAACCTCTACAGGATTCTGAATTGAAAATTTTGCCAACAGTTCAGGCTTTCTACGATGCAAATCCTTGAATGCCTCCAAATCAACAAATTTTTTTTTATTGTCCAACATGAATGACGTCACTTTTTCAACTAATTCTGGAACCCCATGTAAGCTGGCTTTTTCAAGAATTTTCACTGCATTTTCCACTTGTATTTTCATGGAGAGAAGATACTTGCAATAGTTCTTCAGATCTATTATTTGATATATGTTAGCAATTCCCAAAATTGATAAAACCACATCAACATCTAAGCCCGCATCAATTTCACCAGTGTATAAGAACTGAACGACTATTTTCATTATATATGCTTCAACATCTCTAACAGGCAGTCGATTCTTCGTTGACTTTTGTGTGTTACTCTGGAAAATGGCCAACAATACAGGACTCTGACTTGCAAGCACCACTTTATGTACTGGAATTTCTTGACCATCAACTTGTATTATCATATCAGTGAACGTAGATGTATTGACAAATTTCTTCATATGACTATACAGATCAACAGGTGGTTTCAATTCTGCACATCCACGCCATTGTATTTCACATACAAATGGATGCGGACGACCATAATCACTATAATCCTGAATCGCAGCAGAAAAATCATGATCTATGTCTTTCAATACATAATTATTTGTCCAATCATAAACATCAACGCGTTTCTTCTCCTCTTTGTGTATAAGAATTCGAATCGTAGCATTCGCTGGTGTATCTGGTGTTTTTGTTAGAAACACAGTGAACTTCCCATTTTCAGCCATTCCACAAATAATATCGAACTTAACTTTGGAAAGAGCTCTGCTGACAAAGGAACGCGAATACATTGGTGTAGCGATAAATGGTAGATGTCTATCCATTGACAATACATGATCCCACGTATGTCGAATTTTTATGACCTTTTCAAGCTTCGCTGTAGACATTGTGGTATTTGATCAATTTCAATCTGATGACGAAAGAAGTGTTAATCAATCTGCAAATATTGGAGATTCGATGGCTGAAAAGAAATTGCGATCTTGAGTACAATATTATGGATATGTCAAATATAATTAACCTTAAATGATACCTGCCGGAAAATACTAACAAATACTAGTAATTTGATTTCTAATTCAACAATATTTCAAAATTTGGGATGATTCTGTTTACTAACTTTAATGTAGATATTGTCCTGCTGTTGTGAACATTAGTTGATTGGATTGTATCATCGAATTGTATCAACGTTGATACAGTTGGGATAATAATCAGATACGGTACGTACAGATATGATTGTTATTAAGCTCGTTGAAATCCAGTGAATTCAATGGTTGATATACAACAATAAAGAGTAGCAACAGTTGGAATTCAACCGTTTGGAAAAAGTATATGATCTTTGTAACGCAACAGACGTGAAAACGATTGGGAATGATGCATGTGATCTATTTATCGACGGATGGTTTCGTTCTCTCCCATTGGCTTGATGGTGTCAACACCTAAGCGCTGAATAAATTAGTTTGTGGCCGAATTTGAATCTCATATTTTGAATTAAGACATTTAAATTATTCAATCAACACAAAATTGCTGCTGTATGAGGTTTTTATTCTTCAGTTCTTTCCTCATCAAAATGTCTTCTGTTCCTCATTTTTCATAATTCTGCAACTGACGGGGATTGGATCAAATTATAGTCTATTTAGTTGGGAATTCAAGTGGGACTCGCGAATTCATATCACATCCTCGAGTAGCAACATCAGAAGAGTTTTGTTTTACATTCAATCCATGAAATGATGAGATTTTGATATTCTTCTCTTAAATACAGCAGATCGTGGGGATCGATCGGGTTATGCGTCATGTATCCCCTTTTTTTTTATTTCTGTTTTTTTAAATTCAAACTTTCTGATATATATGTGTGCAATTTTGCAAACAAAAGGGACCTTCGACACAGAGTTGCTAAGCATGTGCTGATCATTTTGATTGCCATCATCTGAGTAAAATTGTTTGAAATATAGAAGCCTCATATTGAATTGCAGCTCTGTGACAATAATTGGTACTTGTATCAGTTTCTTTCGCAATACTTTTATTAATTAGATTGCAATAAATTGATTCATACACTCAACTGATTTTATGGAACATGAATATTAATCGCTTGTCCTGAAATGTGCAATCGAAAGGAAATCTGAACACAGTTATTATTCTAAAAAGCAAAATCATCCTTCTATGTCTCTGTTTCGAAGTTTGAATTTCGTGCACACAATTGAACAATTTTATTGGTCGAATAACCCTACACTGGGGAATAAGTAGGGGGATCCCGTCGTTGCATCATGGATATACATCACAATTTCCTACAACTGGTAACTCTGTCGATGATAAAAGTTTCACCGTATGTAAATAAGCACATGATCTCTTTTACCAGCGGACAGTTTTGTGAGTCGTCTTGATGTCATTAACCAGGACTCTAGCTCAACTACAATGAACCCAGTTGCCATTATATTTGTGATCACCATTAGTCAAAATAGGGGCATTGAAAGGTAAATCTCATTCTTTTAGACTACAGGCCCATGTTGAAAAAATTATGGGTCATTTGAACCACCAGGTGACCTATCTAGAACGATATAAGAGCATAAAATAATAAGATTCAGCAC
>JAPYZH010000774.1:0-31049 GCA_030523085.1 Meteorus colon | reverse complement strand
AAAAATATTTGCAACCCTTGAATTGGGGGGCTGAATTTTTTTAAATTCACTTATGGCGTTACCGGTTGAGGTACAAAAAAAATTAATAGAGGTACATTAGAGTACAAACAAAATGCTATCTAAAATTGATTTTAGAATTTTATTTCCGTAAAACCGGGTGCCAGGTTGATGGACCTACTATTATTACTGCAATCGCTAAATCGAAATCTTTGATATTCCCAAATGTCATATAATTTCGACAGAACAACTGGCGTTATATTATCCAGTTGATCGATGCGATTTGCCAATATAATAAAAATGGCGGTATAAGCAATAAATGCTCATTCAATGAACATTTCTAAAGAAAATCTGCGTTATGCAATCCATAGTTATTGAATATATCTTTCCAATAATCGAAGAATTATTCATCATGATGAACAATGGTGGATATATTGGTCATCGAATATGAAACTGTAAGAATAGAACAGCTTCGATATTCTAATGAAGAAAATTATTTTACGTAATATTAAAAACGTAAGGTGACACTCCCGAGTGAATATTTTCTCTTCCTACAAAAAAAAATTAAAAATAAAAGCATCACGTACTATACCAAGAATTACTGGATTTTCCTCAATATTCTGGCAACATTCTGAAATTTATGCATTTTCAGCAGTCGAAAAATGACAGTATAGTGCAGTGCAGTCAAATCGTGGGCGATTCTTACCCTCACTTTTCGGCTCTTTCCCATAAAAGAGCATTGAATGTTGAACTCACAAAGTGAATCGTCCACGATTTGGCTGCACTGGTATAGTGAGGGTATATGAAAATTGAACTGTCGTCTTTAACATAATTGTACTATTCTATCGGAGGTGCTTGTTGATTTTGATTTTAGTTGATTCAGTGTCCAAAGTTTCTACTTTACATTTGAATCCCAGAACATTTGGTTGCCAAAGGTAAAATTCCGTGAGCCACATTTCATGCAAATATTCTAGGTTCGTGATTTTTCACACGGTGTTTGATTCGGATAGGTCTTCGGTGGATATGCGCATTGGTCATAAATTTTGAGATTTCGAAAGTAAATCGGTTGAAGAAATCTATATTGAGTGCATGAAGGATTGCGTACCTAAGGGACAAATAATTCAATAATTATTCCGATATATGATACAACGCACTGAAATGATAAAAATTGTTATTTATACTTTATTCTAAAACATATAAGTGATTGGCGGTTCTTCACCATGCAAAGACCTTCCCGCGACCAAGAACATTACGCCCTTGATCCCGTTTTTACCCACGCTCACGACAATTTGCCTCCGTATAAAGAACATTCTTTTTTTTTTCTGCATTACCATGTTCATCGAATGGGTGGTCATCCCACAAATTAACGATTGCTTGTGAATGAGGCAAACAAATTCAATCATGCATTAATCAATTCCTCGTTACATTTCCGAAGTGGTTCAACTAAGATTTGACAATGTGTTATTAGGATGCATAGGTTCTCAATGCGCAATGTCGATGTGAATTTCATGGGGCAAAGAACTATGAGAATACAGGAAAAACGTAAAATGACAATGGACCAAAAACGTGGTGTATACATACACATGAGGCAATTTGCGTGATATATCTCTCTAATATATCTCAAATCTTAAGATAGTGTGACATCATGTTGTGCTTATCTGCACACAATACAAAACTCTAGAGAGTTGCTGATGTACGTGAAATGGTGGCGGTGGTATTGGTACTAAGAGGTGGAGGGGACAAGAGCGGAAAGGACAAGACAAAATAGGCCGACGACTTTCACCAACAGGTTGGCTCCGATCACAAGCAACGTTATTAAAGAGAGATGGTGAAGGTGGCGAGAATGGAACTCGAGTCATACACTATGTATGTATGTATGTATGTATGGTAGATCTCTCTCACTTCCTCTCGTTCCCCCTCCCGCGCTCTCCGATTCTTTTCATTATTGTACTCTCTCCCTCCGCTCGTTTATGCCTCATTCGTAAAGAAGCGGCTCCGCATTCGTTGCACACATACTGCTTATACTACTGTGATACACCGAGGAACGCACATAATAAAGCAGATGTCAGTAATTCAGCGAGTAGGTCAATTTCTTTATGTGGTTAGCCAAAACAGCTGGCATATATTTTTGATATTTTTATAAATTTATTTGTTCATTTACGCTTAGAAATTGTGGTCTGATTTTTCGTTCATAACACGAGAATTATACACGTTAGTGCCAATGCTTGCTTGGGCCCTGTCGTCTACAATGACATGATGATGAGAAATTTGTTTCTGAAGAGTCGAGACTCTGTGAACGTTCTGTTACAATGTGGAGTGATTTAAGCGTCATTTTCCGCTCGTCTTTTGTTATTTATTTCTTACCACTGTTGACATCGTCGATCATCTTGAAGCACGCCGGTATGTAAATAAAACAAGAAAATAATCAACTACTATATGATTTGAAAATTTGAATAGAGAACATTGAATATCAACTTCAAATCTTCATTCAAATGAAACCGAATGATTCGTGTATGAAACATATGTGAATACTATTTTTAACAAAGAAATAATAGGTTAGTTATCAGAAAAGTGCAAAGAGCAGAAAGCGAATCGTATGACCATTCAATTTTTTACCGCAAATGTCACATTTTATGAGCTCAATGTTAATTTATAATTTGAACAATAATTTACAAGTACAGTGGGCAATCTCACTATATAATAAAAGATAGACCCGTTAAGAATCAAATTTTTCCTTATGATGATAATGATATAGCCGTAGGCAATATACCTTCACTGTGTTTGTGTTGATTGAAAATCATGAATAAGCGTGAACGTACCTTATGCTTTATTTTTGAGCCTGTTCATTATTTCATCGTTGTTTTTATGCTTGCCCACAACGAAATTGTGATGAAATGTACACTAAAATGCACAATTGTATGTATGTATGTATGTATGTATATATATATTTATTTATTTATATGTGTATGTATGTATGTATATATATATTTATTTATTTATATGTGTATGTATGTATGTATGTATGTATGTATGCATGCATGCGCGCGCGCGTGTGTGTATGCGTGTGAGTTTCGACGGGCGTTTATTTTAATTTTTATCGAAATTGAGAAAAAATTTTGAGCTAATTTATCGGTCGACTTACATAGCACTTTTTTTTCCCACTATTCGTTCTTTAACTATATCAGAAGCCGATGTCCACCAGGATTATGAAGTAATTACGCCTTCATGTAATATTGCTGAGATTCGATCATCAATCGTGAGTTCAATAAGGAGCGACGCACCAAATTTGAGTTCGCACATATATAACTAATATGAATAGTGTTTGTGCAAGCCCTATCACTGAATGACACTTCAGAGATAAAACACTATCTTGGGTATCACCCAGCTCCCAATTAACAACGATTAAATCATTCATACGGAAATAACATATTTGACAACAATAAATACCCAACTCACGTCAATAAATGAGACTTTGTGAATCTGAAAAATGTGATCTGAGGCACATTGTATACATATTCACAATGTTCACTTGTCACTCGATCGCTATCAGACTGATATGTGATATATCAGAAACTACACCGTATACGTAGAGAAATTAAGATGAACAAGTAGGGTTGTATTTGCTCGCTCGCTGCGCTCGCTCGCGTGTAGGGTTGTTCATGCTCGCTCGCTACGCTCGCTCACGAGTAGGGTGCCCATATCTGGTAGTAGATATTTTTTGGTGGTGCTTAATTGGAGAATCGTTTCTTCATATTCGATACCAACAGGTATCACATTAATAACTTCGCGAAGCTACTTGCTATCTTCGCTCGTCGCGAGACCCGCAGAAATTTCCATTTTCCCGTTTGAATTCCATTTTCAGATATGTTTAATAAAAATACCAAAAAACTACTTAACCGAATCGACCCAAAATCTAAGCACCCCCAACCCCCCCCTTTATTTTTTCCGTGTCCGTCCCCCAAAAACCCCCCCCCCCCCCCCCCCCTCCCTCCCTCCCTATAAACTCAAAATGTGGAGGTTATGTTGGGGAGGTCTTAAAACGTCGAGATCTGTTGAAAAATCGATTTTTCATTTTCGGGGTGAATACAATAACTTCCAATCGGGAAGTTAAAAATGACCCTGCCGTTATATGAACGGTGGGTCGCATTGTTATATGATTGGAAAATATTCAATGTTTGCTGAAAGAGTTATAAACGATGGATGACCTTTTACTATTGGCAGGGTAATTCCTGCGCTACTCATCGATTATCTCACTGGCATGAGTAAAAACTCATCGGAAAATGTATGGAAAGTTTTGTGCTTAGGTGGATTTTTATCCTGCTGCGGCACAATTTTCAACGGGCACTTCGTGACATCGACTTTTGTCATAGACGATGATAATCGACGATACCCGAATTATTGTGTCGTCAATCTGTCTCGTTGCTATATTTATTTTCGAGTCAACATTAATATATCTGTCAAGATGAAAAGTTGATAATCCGAAGTTAACATATTTGCTCACGTTTTTCAATATTGTTTCTTGTGAAACGTGATAATTATCCAAAGTTAATACAAACTACTTCGTCGGTATGTCACTTGGTGATATACTTGGAAAATCTTCAATTGGCAGAATATTGAAGGCTGCACGATGACTCACGTCGCACGCATTCCAAGAAGAGGCAAATGTATTATAAAAAAATGGATATGACAATTCAAATGATCAATAAATATTCAAAATGTGATGGTTATTGATGATATGATTATTACTGATAAAAAAATGATCCAATTATTATTTTTAATTCTTCTTCATTTAGGCCCTATACTCTTGTGGATAAGAGAAAAATACATTTGTGCATCCAAACCAAAAGCTTTTATCCACTGTCCTCGTCATTAAATTACTAAAATCAAGATAAATTTCCCTTCTTTTCTGTATAATATTATTATTCACATCCGATATTAATTTTGGGTGATGAATATAACCTTAATTCTATTTCTTGTTAACGGAATAATGTTCAACCTTCTTTGGTAAATTGTCCAACTTTGTTTAAAAATAATTTCAGCACCTTAGCAGCAATTTTTAGAGACGCTCGTGCGTGGAAAAATTCAACAAAATTTTTCTCCGTGTAGTATTATTGAAAATGTGAATAAGACGAAGGCCCACACATGCTTTTGCCACAAATGTCATGACTGAACCCCTGAATCAGTCTTGGACTGCTATACAACCCCCAATTACGTGCAATATTTTCATTTCTGTGAAATCTGTAAAAAATTTATTACCGGAAATTTAAATACAGAGTAGCAGGGGTTGGCGAAAATAATGTGATGATCGCTGCAGAAATACTTTCCTTAATCACTGCTCATTGATCGGGATCTAGACACCTATAACACGTGCATTGTATACCATACGATCGCTTTACCTGCCTCTACATACTACTACATATATGTTGGCCGTAGTAACCATTTTCTCATCCAATCTTTTTCAATTTCTATGTGTTATTGTTTTGTTTATTTTTAAATGAATATTAATTCGAAGGTTGTGATGATCGATGGTTCACTGAGAAACAGAGGTACGATGGATGGTATAATAACCTTGCGCATCCTGACTGGGGATCAGTTGGTGAGTCCATTCCTGTTCTGTAAATAACAGAACAATGCAGAACCGAAATATCCATGATATCTCCACAAAAGTCAAACATCATATGTTAATCATTGATAGCTTAATATGTTTGTATAGATAGCAGGCTGATACGAAGAATACCAGCTGCATACCACGATGGAGTTTACATGATGGCCGGTCAAGATAGACCATCACCGAGAAGGTTGAGTGACCTGTTCATGCAAGGTGATGACGGTGTCGCATCTGTGAATAATAAAACAGCTCTATTCGCGTTTTTTGGTGAGTGAGAAAAAACTAGAGCCACAAGAGGAGAAAATTAAGACAACCTGAATTTCAAATATTAACGTTATGACACTTCACTCAAGGCAGCATTCAATCTGGTATTCAAAAATTTTCATCTGACATCTAATGACCATTATAAAACATGCCTTTTCCAGATGGAATTAAATATTACCATCATGTCATAAGTATAATACATTTTTATGATCATTTAATAGGTCAATTGGTGACAGCAGAAATTATATTGGCAAGTGAGAACGGATGTCCAATTGAGTTCCATAAAATCGAAGTGGACAAGTGCGATAAAATTTTCGATAAAAATTGCCAGGGCAACAAATATATTCCATTCCTCAGGGCCGATTACGATTTACGTACGGGACACAGTCCCAATAGTCCGCGTGAACAGGTAAGGGAAGGATGTAAGGGAGCATGGATACATGACTTCATATAACGCGTATAAAAATTGCGTTTAAGATCAATCATGTGACGTCGTGGGTCGACGGCAGCTTCATTTACTCAAGTAGTGAGGCATGGACGAATAGTATGAGGTCATTCAAAAATGGCAGCTTGATAACAGATTCAACGGGAGAATTTCCCGCACGTAATACTATGCGCGCGCCATTGTTTAATCAAGCGATACCCAGTGTTATGCGAATGCTCAGCCCTGAACGGCTCTATTGTACGTTATTTATATCTCAGAAACATTCATATACTTACTAGCTGTTGTGTCTCTATTTTATTGGTGATGAGTTAATTTATTTCTAATCAATGATCCAGTATTAGGTGACCCACGAACGAATCAGCATCCTGCCCTTTTGACTTTTGGAATCTTATTTTACCGTTGGCATAATGTTATAGCCGCACGTATCCAACGAGAAAATCCATCTATGTCAGACGAAGAAATATTTCAAAGAACTCGCAGAATTGTTGTAGGAACAATTCAGGTTTGGAATATGAATTATCAACTTGCTATTGACGATTTAAAAAATGCACAGTGACATTGTTTCCAGTATTTCCAATTTTTAATTCTCATTCTAGAATATCATCATGTACGAATATCTACCAATTCTTTTGGGTGAACCAGTCCCAAAATATACTAACTACGAGCCCGATCTTCATCCGGGAATTAGTCATATATTTCAAAGCGCCGCATTCCGCTTCGGTCACACACTTGTGCCACCTGGAATTTATAGACGGGACGAGAAGTGTAACTTTCGAATGACTCGAACGGGCAAGCCGGCAATAAGGTTGTGTAGCACATGGTGGGATTCTGATGTTAGTAGGTCACATTTTTCATCATAATCATCATTAATTACAGTTAAATGAATCAATTACAATTAACTGAATAGGAAGTTGTGTCCAATAATACAATAAATGAATTGATTATGGGTATGGCGTCTCAGCTAGCTGAAAGAGAAGACAATTTGTTAATTGATGACATCAGAAATAATCTTTTCGGTCCTATGGAATTTTCACGACGTGATTTAGGCGCTCTCAATATCATGCGCGGCCGTGATAATGGTCTTCCAGATTATAATACCGCCAGAATTCATCTCAATTTATTACCAATATCGACCTGGAATGAAATCAATCCAGAGTTGTTTGAACGGAATCCAGAATTGGTACATCAACTCGCCAAGATTTATAACAATGATTTAGATAACATTGATGTCTATGTTGGTGGAATGTTAGAATCGACTGACGGACATCCTGGGCTACTTTTTTCTACCATTATCAAGGAGCAATTTATTCGACTACGTGATTCAGATCGTTTCTGGTTTGAGAATCAAGACTCCAAGTAAGAACTGTTCACCTGTTTTTTATCATGATATATCCACTTTCTCGTGCATATTTACGTCATTTTCGTAATCATGAAATTATAATCATCATTATCAATTCTATCTTGTTTCTCAACTCAAGAGTATTCAGCAAAAATGAAATTGACGAAATACGTCGAGTTACTTTATGGGACGTAATTACAAACACAACGACGATCCATCCTCAGACAATTCAACGGAATGTGTTTATTTGGTCCGACTCAGATCCATGTCCACAACCAGAACAATTGAAGGGTTCTATGTTAGATCCTTGTGGTCCTCTCCAACGTTATGATTATTTCGAGGGGAGTGAATTCGTTTACATCTATGCCTGTGTCTTTCTCGGATTTATACCGATTCTCTGCGCCGGTGCAGGGTATGGTTTGGTTAAACTTCAAAATCGTCGTAGAAGGCGATTGAAAATTGTTCAAGAGGCAATCAAAAGACAAAGCAGTAATATTGGTTGTGCTGCTGCAAGTGGTCGTATCGATAAAATGATTGTACGTGAGTGGCTACATGCTAATCATAAACGTCTTGTGAAAGTGAAATTTGGTCCCGAGTCAGCACTTCATATTGTTGACAGAAAGGGTGAGAATCTTCGGACGTTTGATTTAAATGCAGTGAATATTGTACATGTTGAGGAGTCGCAGGTGAGTTCTCGTGTTTTGTATTTCGATCAAAATAATCAATTCAAATTCAAAGACTTGGTATTTCCAAGTGGTAATCATGCCTTATAAATTATATAACATTTGCTATTCTATCATCATGATCATCATTAACATCACTATGTAGGAATGCGAAAGCGATCGCGGAAAAGCCTTGGTTCTTTTGCGTATTCCACGGGACTATGATCTCGTTCTTGAATTGGATTCTATTCATTCAAGAGAGAAGTTCATTACGAAGCTGGATACGTTTCTCACCGGTCGTAAAAAGCATATGACAATTGTCCATACGAATTATGATATAATGCTCGCTAAAGCTGAAACGAAAGAACGTAGACAGAAGAAACTTGAACAATTTTTCCGAGAGGCATATGCACTCACTTTTGGATTACGTCCGGGTGAAAAGAGCCGGAGACGACAACGAAGAAGCCAAGATAGTGATAATGGTGATGAAGTTGTTACGGTTATGAGAACTTCTCTATCAAAAAGTGAATTTGCCAGTGCGTTAGGTATGCGGTCCGACGCCGTTTTCGTTAAAAAAATGTTTAACATTGTTGACAAAGATGGCGATGGTCGAATATCATTCCAGGTACACAACAATCGACTGTCCGATTTTTTTGTATCAAAATCGTTTAGTAACTGTATTTCTTCGTTAATCCATTATGATCCCATAAATTTCCATTATAAAAAAAAAAATTTCTTTCTCTTCGTTAGGAGTTCTTGGATACCGTATTGCTTTTCTCACAAGGCCAAACAGAAGACAAATTACGAATCATTTTTGATATGTGCGACAAGGATAGTAATGGAGTAATTGACAAGGAGGAATTGTCGGAAATGCTGCGATCATTGGTGGAAATTGCCCGGACCACTAGCCTATCCGATGATCATGTTACCGAATTGATCGACGCAATGTTTCAAGTAAATTTATCATGTTAATCAGTTAATCACACTCAGGTGTAGTCATAATAAGTATCATCATAGGACGCTGGTTTGGAACGCAAAGACTATCTTACCTACAATGATTTTAAACTCATGATGAATGAGTACAAAGGTGACTTTGTAGCCATTGGGTTGGATTGTAAAGGTGCAAAGCAAAATTTTCTGGATACTTCTACAAATGTGGCGCGAATGACAAGTTTTCATATTGATCAGTTATCGCCACCAATATCGGCATCGGCATTGGTTCCGACGACGGTTGTAGTGACCGAAACAAAATGGTGGATAAGGAAGCTGTGGGACAATATATCAACGTTTCTCGAAGAGAATCGACAAAATATATTCTACCTGTTCATCTTTTATGTTATAACGATTGCCCTATTTGTCGAGAGATTCATTCGTAAGTTGATTATCGAATTCGTGAAGTTGATATTTTTATCAGATATCCTGTTCGAACTAATAGGAAAATATTCATTTTCTTGCAAGATTATTCATTCATGGCAGAACACACGGATTTGCGTCATATCATGGGCGTGGGAATAGCAATTACTCGTGGTTCTGCTGCTGCGCTCTCATTCTGCTATAGTCTTCTGCTGTTAACCATGTCGCGAAACCTTTTGACGAAACTAAAAGAATTTTCGATTCAACAATACATTCCTCTGGATTCTCATATTCAATTCCACAAAATAGCCGCATGCACTGCACTATTCTTCTCAGTATTGCATACCGTTGGACACATAGTAAATTTCTATCATGTCTCCACACAACCGATTTCTCATCTACGATGTTTCACCAGTGAAATGAGTTTTCCCAGTGATGCTAAACCAACAATATTTTTTTGGCTCTTTCAAACGATAACGGGTGAGTGCATCATTCTATCTCACATTCAAACTAATTTTTTGTGTGTACTCAGATGCTCATAATAATCACTAATTAAAACTACTCTAATTATGGATTTATATAATTAATATCAATACAGGTGTCAGTGGGATACTGCTAGTTATCATCATGACGATTATTTTTGTGTTTGCCCATCCAACCATCAGACAAAAGGCTTATAAATTTTTTTGGTCCACTCACAGCCTGTATGTTGTTCTATACGCTTTGTGCTTAATACATGGACTTGCGAGATTAACTGGAGCACCGAGATTCTGGATATTTTTCGTCGGTCCGGCAATTATTTATGCCTTGGATAAGGTACATCCAGGTTTATATACGTCCATGTAATATTTATATTATTTTTTCCGCTCATCAAATGTCTCATCAAATAATCATTTCATCACTATACAGGTGGTCAGTTTACGAACTAAATACATGGCATTAGATATAATTGAAACCGAATTACTTCCTTCTGACGTGATTAAAATAAAATTTTATCGACCACCCAATTTGAAATATTTGTCTGGTCAATGGGTACGGCTCGCATGCACAACGGTATTCACATCGAACGAATTCCATTCATTTACACTCACCTCTGCACCACACGAGAATTTTCTCTCGTGCCACATCAAGGCCCAAGGACCATGGACATGGAAGCTGAGAAATTATTTTGATCCTTGCAATTATAATCCTGCCAATGAGAATCCAAAAATTAGAATTGAGGGACCGTTCGGTGGTGGTAACCAAGATTGGTACAAATTTGAGGTGGCCGTAATGGTTGGGGGTGGGATCGGCGTTACACCTTACGCTTCCATGCTCAATGACCTCGTTTTTGGAACATCAACCAATAGATATTCTGGTGTTGCTTGCAAGAAAGTGAGACATTAGTTTTACTTCATAAGTTTAGCCATGAAGTACTTGCCAATTATATATCCATACTATTTCAGTATGGAAGATAATTTGAATATGCTTTGATTTAATATTATATATTTTCAGGTATATTTTCTCTGGATCTGTCCATCACATAAACATTTCGAGTGGTTTATCGATGTTTTGAGAGACGTAGAGCGGAAAGACGTCACAGATGTTCTGGAAATTCATATATTCATCACGCAATTTTTTCATAAATTCGATCTTCGCACCACAATGCTTGTAAGTATGCCGGAGACAATTACTCTGATGAACACTTGATGAGAATTCAAATGTCCGAATGTACAGTATAATGTTTTTGATCATGTTCTTTCTCCGCAGTATATATGTGAAAATCACTTCCAAAGACTATCAAAGAAGAGTATTTTCACTGGATTAAAAGCAATCAATCATTTTGGCCGACCTGACATGACATCATTCTTAAGATTTGTCCAAAAAAAACACAGTTATGTTAGTAAACTTGGTGTTTTTAGTTGTGGCCCTCGGCCCTTGACTAAAAGTGTTATGTCAGCTTGCGATCAAGTCAACCAAGATCGTAAGTTACCATATTTCATTCATCATTTTGAAAATTTTGGTTAATAGTGGACTAAATAGTTTTTGATTGTCCTTATTGGATTGAGATGAAATAAATAATCAAGTTTTTGTATATATTTTATATACTTTGTGTCACCAAGCCATGAATACTTGTTTGCGGAGTGTGTAAATATCTAAATAAGATAAAAACTTTGCAAGTTTATCTATTCACTACACTTGTGTTACGGACCGGAGTTGGGTTTGAACTATTATTGGAGTGGGACTGAAAGTCCATAAGATAAGGAGAGTATTCAAATCGAGGGGGTATTCTACTCTCATGGTCAAATTTTGGGTTTTTGTTAGAGGTGATGTGGAAAAAAAAACAATGGACACTTTTACCATCCATTCTTTGACAAGAAATTTATTAAGCGTCAACGAATACAATAAGACATTAATGAAAAAATGAAATTGGGAAATGTGCCTTCTCCGCACCATCAAATATGGGGGAAAAAACAGGGTTAACTGTTCGACATGATTCCAGCATTCCTGTTCATTAAGAACAGGATTCGAAGATATATTATTAATCAGGAAGAGTGTAGCTACAGTTAGTAGCAAAAAGAAAGAATGAATAAATTATTTCGCAAAATGGTAGCAATTTGAAAAAAAACCGTTTTTTACCATTCAAAAGAAAATTTCTTTCACCCTTCGAATTTTCAAAAAATAGGAAATATGATTATTCGGGGATGACCGAGACAAGGTTGATAAGAAGACAAGTACTAAAAATCCATGCCAGAATTGAAGTCAATCGGTTGGATGAGAATCGAGATATCGTGTCAAATAGTTTTAAAAATAGTTACCGCGTCGCTGGAATTACTGTAGGCAAATATTCAAATTTTGGAATTTCCCTTGGAGAACAAATTCTTGAAGGTTTAAACTTTGAGAATATGCAAAAAAAAATCGATATTTTTGAAAATTCGAAAATATAATGCCCCCTTGAGTCCAATACTATTTTATTCATTCCGCAGACGTGTTGCGAATGAACTAGTTGGTAAAAAGTGTTCATTATGATGACAGTAGTGAGACAGTTACGAGTGGCCACGAGCATTCATTCAAACGTGATGACTGGTTGTCGAGAGCAGAGCTAGTGTATTGTCGACGCACTTTTAGGAACAATCGGCACTACCGGTTCTCGTTCAGATTTTTTGATCGCCATTATGTTTATCCGGTAAATTGCTGTATCGTCTTGAATGCTGTATAATTATCACAATGAGGCCCAATAACTTCATCTCTTATTGTCAACATGAGTCATGTGGTAAGTCGTATACCAGTATCCTTGTTTGTGGTCGAAATATTATCTTTCGACCACAAACTTTAATAAAATGTAAAATTCTAGTCTTGGCAGAACATGTGAGGCATGTAGAAAAGCATCGTAAATTCAATAAAAGTTATTTAATAAAATCGCGTATAATAAAATTTACATTTACTATTTCTACTTGTATTCTTACAATCCACAACAGAACAACTTTGATGACCCATTTTGATTTATTTATTTAATTTAATTGATACACGTACCGAGGTACAAAGAGGCCACCGAAATTTAACCATTATGCCCTACGCACTCAGCGAATACCCCTGCTGCTATACTGGTAGCTGGGGCCTCCTTGCAGTAAAGATAGTCGGCATACGGTTTTTTCGTCTCACTCTCCTTTACGATTATGTTCATCCTCTAAAAATTCGGCACTCGGTGTGCGCGCGTATCGTGAAATTTCACTCTCATCATTTTTCTCTAACGCGCCTAGAGAAGTATAACTTCAATAATTTCAATAAGCATATTTTGGGATTCCTTTTTTGCGGGACAATGAAATAAATCGAAATTCTGGAACAGGTCTTTTTTTGGATACACCATAAACAAGATAAATCATTTTTTGAGAGTAATGTAAAAGAAAATGGCGAAGTCTCTACACAGCTTTTTTTCGGCCAAGTCTCTTTTTTTTTCAAAGGCGCCCAGCCAGACCAACTGCACCCGCAATTGTCAATTTACGGTAGATGAACAATTTTTTTTTCAATTATAAACCCACCATAAAAAAAAAAAAAAAAAAAAAAAAAAAAAAAAAAAAAAAAAAAAAAAAAAAAAAAAAAAAAAAAAAAAAAAAAAAAAACACTGCCTGTAAAAAGGAAATGATCTTGGGAAAAGCGGCAGTAAGAAGAATTAGTGAGGTCACTGAGGAAAAAAGAAGGGGATAATTGGGATAATGTAAAGCAAGTTATTTGGGAAAGTGCGAGAAAGGTGAATATGGTGAAAGAGATAGCTAGGGAAGAGAGGTTCAAGAAGAGTAGCAAAAGATAGCATTAAATTTTCAGAAGAGTGGAAAGAAGCAAAAGGAGAGATGTGAGTACGGCTCAACAACTAGCTAGAGGATAGATGTAACGAGTTGAAAATAGAGTTGAACAAGTGTATAAAAAAGCTAAAAGAAATTGAAGAGGAGGAAAGGGAAAGGTTTACAGAGGAAATGTGGACAGAGATAGACAGAGCAGGGGGAATTTTGGAATAGTGCAGCGCGATTAACAGATTCAAACCTCGATAAGATAGAGCGGAAAAAAAGATGAGAGAGCGGGAAAGTTAAAGATGCATTAAAAAGAATGGCGAATCGAAAGGCAACGGGAAAAGATGGAGTGCCGGTTGAATGTTTTAAGATAATCGCG
Organism: Meteorus colon; assembly: GCA_030523085.1. Lineage (NCBI taxonomy): Eukaryota > Metazoa > Arthropoda > Insecta > Hymenoptera > Braconidae > Meteorus > Meteorus colon. The sequence continues at coordinate 16,737 of JAPYZH010000774.1, read as the reverse complement.
GCAGTTGGTATACTCTGGATGACAGAAGTGATAAATAAAATTTGGAAAGAGGGAAAGCTGCCACAAGGATGGAGTAAAGCTAGAATAGTACTTATTTTTAAGAGAGGGGATAGCTCCAAGGCTGAGAATTACAGAAGGATATGAGGGTGTATTCGGTGGAGAAAATGAGAGGGATAATCAACAATAAGCCATCGAAGTGGGGTAGAAAGGCGAAAGAAATGCTTGGCGAAACCAATGCGCATGAAGTAGCCAGCCGGATATATGGAAAGGGGACAAAGAGAACAAAGTGTATGACCAGCTAAACAGAGGACTAGACAAATGGTGGGAGAAAGAAATGGGAAAGGAGTGGGAAAAGATTATTAAATCAAAGTATAACAGCTTATATAAAGAGATTTTGCCTGGGGTAAACGGAAGAGGGTACTATATCAAACGTAAAATAAAAAAATAAGGAAACCTGGGCCAGACTTAGATGCCGTGATATTGGAAGAGCAGGAAAAAAAAGGGTATAAAAAGTGGAAATGTAGGCTCTGCTATGAGAGGAAAGAGAGCTTGGCACATATTTTTAGTTGTGTAGAGAGGCGTGGAAGCTCCGAACTCAGAAGGTAAAAGCTTTCATGGGGGGAATGGATCGAAATACACCGTTTTAAATGCTCTAATCAAGCTAACAAACAAATCAAAAACCTCCATATACTTGAATCGAATCAACAGGAAGGAGTTCTCATGAATTACTCAAGTATGCTGGTCCTGCATGAGAGCGAGCAGGCTGTACACTTATTGAGTTTACGTAAGTCCGCCAGTTTTATGTCAACTCTCAATTATGCATAGCAACTTTAGAATTATTATCATGATAAACCACACATCAATCGGTTCTATAATTGATGGAACAAAAGACTTAATTACGAAATGCTTCAGAAAATAATAAAACATCGAACACATTATCATTCTGAATCAATGAACGCACAATTCAATGAATTCTGTGAGTAAATAAACATAATCCATTTAATCTTTTATATCGTCCATTCAGTCAGTCATCAGATCGGCTACTCTCCTTCTGTCATTTCAGCTACAATTCGCGACAATAAACTATGGATCTGGTCCTTTTTCGAAGAATAATTCGAAATTCAATTGATTTCTGATGAGTAAGGTACGATATGCATACGTGCCCGGTTTTCTGATCGGAATGTTTAAGAATTCACGGGACTGAATGTATTGGAAATGGATTGGCCTTAACTTGAAAAACTATAGTTAACCTTATGAGGTTTCAATTTTTCTGAATTTATCGTTTTCGATTTGAGATTTTTTTTCCAACGAATCTTGATTTGACTCGTGGTTCCACCACACATACAATTTCCGGGGACAGCAGCACTCTGTCATCGGGTTATATGACGAATATACGAATATATACCCAATTAGGGATCTTTCAATCAAAAAATTCAGTCATATGATTCTACTCGGATAGCAAAACGGTAATTGTCGAAAACTACCAGCCCCAAATCCAGAAAATCAACCTTCTTCTTTTTTTGTAGTAGTAATAGTAGTAGAAAAACAAAACAACTATTTTAACTAGTATGGATTTATAATATTGTATCGTATATGAACCCTGAATCGAGATAGTTTATTCGTGTATTATACAATCATCCAGTCATTAGATAATAATAATGCATACAGTAACGATTCTAAAAAATCATGTTCGAAATGTCAATCCATCCAGACTTATAAAGTTGGTTGCGGAAACGGATAGGACCAATTATTACGCGTCTCAACATTCAATGACGACTCATCACCCGAACCATGATGATATTCTGATGACTCATGAGATGCATATCCAAGATTTCGAGCGCCTTCACGTTCTGTTGCTTCTTGTTTCTCTTCTAATATATTTGATGGTAATTGACTACAATTATTCAACAAATATTACATTATCAATTGTTGAACCAACTATAGATGAGAGTTACCTTATGAATTGTTTCGTCAGGTTGTCATTCATCATTCTACTCAATTTTTTTCTAGTATTGCTCGTGTCGAAGCTCTCCTCTATTATCACATGTCTATCATATGGAGTGTCGTAATCAACTTCGAGGATTGTTGAGAATTGGTGAGGAAAAACAAGATCGATTATTGCGATGATAATTCCACCAAGAAGACAGTCAACGCCTTGCACAATTATAAAAGTTTAATCAATCGAGAAAAGCGAAAAAAAAACGAAAATTGTGAAAAATTCCATGGATCATTATCAATGAGATAAATACCAGCAACGAGCACCAGCCAATAGTTCCATCCGAAATCAAAATTAAGTACAGATCCATCGACGTAAGCAGCCAGCGGTTGAGATGGCAATAGTGACCAATATGTTAAATTGGTAAATAGCATGAGACTTCCAGTGAGTATCATACTGTAAGCTCCATATCTTGGAACAACAATCAGAAGGAGATTCGTCATGAGCCAGGCAGCGAAGCAGGTCCTTGAAACCAAAATATGGATGCACTTGAAAAATTTGGCAGCTAAAATCATCAATCGTTTTCTTTTCCTATTCATATTAATTGGCGATCGAATCACTCACCATAAAATGATGGAGGCATAATGTCCAGCTTTTCGATACTGGGCGCCCCACGAAAAACCTTCTTGATGGAGACTAAAGTATTCAGCTAAGGAGATGATTGGGAAAGGCGTGCCACGGTAGAGAGCATCTTTGAATGCGTCACTCATTTCAGTAGCAGTCCGCCACCAAAATCTTTCATTGTACTCAACATCAACACCCATACTACCAGCACTATCCGTTGGTATCTCAGTATAATTGATGACTAAAAAATTGGATAGTTCGGTCAATATTAAAAACTGATTATTAGTATGTGCTTATTACTCGCAAACGAAATTTACGCTTATACGTGATGTTGATGTGCATCAGACCGATATATCCACCAATTTCCGCGGGTGATCTATGCTTGGAGAAGACACTGTATGTGCTAATAATTGAAGAGGAGGTCGTATGCCAAGTGGACCCATATTGCCCGACTAAAATGAGATAAATTCACAAACATGAATATGAATTATATCCACCGAAACACAATATGTATCAGGAATGCCAAGATAACGGCACAGTTGATAGATAATGAGTGAGTGAAAATCAACTCTTCACCCTTTCTTGTGCAGCTGTTCTACAGTCACAAATGAGTTTCAAGACCATCTTTTCTATCACTCACTTAGTATAATGTCTTACCTTGGATACTTGCTCCAACAAAGAGGCTGAGAGTAACTGTGAGAAATGTAGTAATCTTCTGTTCGTATACCGCAATAATAATCATGAGATGATGTCAGAACATTGGTTTTACAATCAACTACTTGAATTAGCCACTACATTAACACATTATGATATTTACCTCTTTCCGAATGCCTGGGAATATTAGAAGGAATGCAGTGAATATTGTGCAAAATACAATGAAGATGGTTATCAGATCTATATCGCCTGTTACAGGTGTGCGATTGTTGTAACTATATAAAGTTGGGCCACCGTCATGGCGAAATGCATCAAACCATCCTTTCATCCTTTTGAATATTCTGTTAAAGTGGATGGTTGCGACTATACCAAGGTTTTTCTCTATAATACACAATGGAATTCCTTGAATATCTATGAGACGATACTTACGAATATCTCCGCGTGCTCGCAGTGTTTGCCTCGAAGGACTGAAAGAAAACACTGTTTAGTAGGATACTCCAATGTACACACCTGTTTTTATTGAAAACATCATTGCATCAATCTTACACGTAACGACAAAATATGAGATAGCTCTCAGTTATCGACAACTTCGATGATCATACGCTTTCCTATATTGAACATCAAGATATCAATTTTGTGTTAAAAATTGACTATTACAACCTCTGGATGTCGAGATCCGGCTCTTCTATGTTATTCGTTCGTACACACGAGAGCTACAATAATATTAATTGACTGTTCCGAAGAATATATCTCTGCGTATTAATCACGTCGAATGACGATTTGATTATTTTGAAAATGAATTGATTTGGAAATATATATCAATATTATGGCTATTATCATTAATATAACAATATAACGTTGGTAGAGACAACCTCATAGTCAAAGTGGCCCAACAACTGACTGAAGTAGGTTAACGAGTATTCTGTCGAAAGTGCTTCGGCCTTCACATCGCTGAGTAAAAGTCGATGAGAAGGTGAAAAGGAAGGAGAACAATAGGCGGAGCGAGAGATACCAAATCAAACTCCGTTATTGCAGCTGCTACAATGGCTTTTCATCTCACATAGAAATGTATTCAACGATGTAAAGATTCTCTACATCACACTTATACAATGCTACGGAATGTTCAATACAATGTGTCATAACCAATTGCAGTTCGATTGACATTCACACTCCGAATACTAGTAGTTGAATTCAAATGGCGGAAAAATTATTTATCGGCAAAGAAAACCAGAATTTTTTCTATTCACTGATGTATCGAAATCTGCGCGATTCAATAATGCATGACGGTTATTTAGAATCGATCAGTTTATGTCAAGAGTCGGGGACCGTATATAGAGATCGTCAGTTTACCACTGCTATGCACAGCTGAACCGTTGGGCAAGGAATGTAATTTCCGGCGAAAAAAAGCTATGCCAAACTACGCGTTTGGACGACTCTTTATGCTATACCATAAACATCTGTGACTTCCTATTATTTACAATTTTGGAATAATTCCTCCCCTTTAAAAGCATACCTTAAGGTTAACAAATACGCTTTTACACTGGTTTATTTGAAGCATTGAACAAGAGCTTGCTAAAATAATCTCGAGTTAGATATTGAAGTTCTGTGTTCGAAGTAAAATATGATAAGGGACGGAAAAAAAATTGCAGACTCAGAAATTGAGCTCCGAAAAGTTAATTGAGAAGCAAGAGTTTTCTATCACTACAGTTGGGCTGCTTAAGTCTATCTCTTCAGGCATCTAATTGTGTAATGTTCTGGGTGCAATCGAGATCATGTCATGAATTGATTTGTGTATTATATTTGGGTTTGTCGAGTCGAGGCACGGGATAAAATCCTTATAATATAAATGTTCTGGTGACAGCACACTCTGAACGAGGGCGCAGCGGAACTGCTGCTATCATTTAGAATACCCGCGAACATGGATATTCTAAAACACAGTCGACCCACGATCATTAGACAGATACAAAATTACGTACATCGATAGAGACATGGAGGCAACACGAAGGGACACATTGACGAAGCCTCTAATTGTGAGACAACAACTTCCCTCACGATTGTATATATCCGATGTTTGATTACTATCAATTACTCATAATGGTTATATGTGGTTGTACCAATAATAAGCTAAATGCATACTGTGGAATGCGGTGGAATTTTGCATGGCTATTGTAAAATGCTCTTTGTCATCATTTATTTTTTCTATCGCAATTTTGTATACTGTGAATGCTCACAATAATTCAATATTCTCGATTTCAATATAACTGAATTTTGTGAACTCAGCTTGTTCCGGAGTCATTGAAACGAGTAGCCAAAATTTTTGTTTTTATATTCGTAGCTACACGAACTACTGTAGTATTCACAATAATATCTGTCAGGGAAGACTGAAACGATAAATCTCTGAGACCGAAAAACATTGCATTTTATTTCTTCATAGGGTTCCTCATAAGATCCCATATAAGTATTCATATCATACTGCTGAGCAATTTTGTATAATCATCACTACCATACTTGGCAGCATGAAATATATATATATATATCAAACCTTTTTCTCAACACTCATCTAGCCACGATACGAACAGCATCTACTTGGCATACTCTATTGCAGTATAGATGTTTCTTGTATTAGTTTACTCAACTCTAATCCGATCCAATTTTTGTTTATTACGGAATTCACTCAAGTTTAATACGCTTGCTTCCACACTTCATAGTTAAGTCGCCATATTACACGGCTCACCGGCCAAAGCGCCGTCCTAGGATACAAATAATGACAAGCATATTGGAAGAATTTCATCACAAAACAATCAAATCATTTCCATATGTTAACAATATAAATAAGTATAACAGAATGAAAAAATGTTTATAGACTAGATTTCTTCAAGAGAGCCACGGATCTTCGAAACTCAAGGAAATAATCTATACTATGCCGATCCTCTTAACAATCGCACGATACATGCCTGTGCGGTCGTAAGTTCACTACTACTGTTCCACGTGCGGTTGGATCAGTCAGTAAAAAGCTCACAAAGTTGGATAGGGTTCCGCAGATTAATACTGCCACAAACAGCAAGAAGAAAATATACCCACCACAAATACTCATACACACATACATTTATACATACATCTATACTTACACACGCACACACGTATATATATATATATATATGTGTGCGTGTGTGTGTGTGTGTGTGTGTGTGTATACGGATGCAAACGTCACGAAAACCTGATTATTTAGAGTGAATCTAATTCTGTACGCGTGATGGCATACACTTAACTCTAAAGCGATACAGAAATATATATCCGCAGAAGAGTTTGAATGTGTGCATGTAACTCCCCGGAAAAGTTTTGGTCTGGCCGAGTCGTGCAGTCATTTGAACACTGCGAGACCGCCCGTAACTCTTCGTCGTTCGTGCGTGTTCACTCGCACATCGGTATTTTCACCAGTATCAATATTGTTCTTTCTATCATCATCACCATCATTGCATCAAAAATCCAACATATCACCTGCGAAACCGCCGGGGTGAAAAAAGTTCTATCAATCGGTATGTTGAAATTACTCTGCTTGTTGTTCAAAGTTATTCTGCCGACTTTGCCAACATTATAAGCTTTTGTTGACGGCACACTCTAATTGCCCTTCAGGAACTATTATGACACAATTATTCTTAAGTATTCTCATGACTGAAGACTGTTTCGCCGAATGTTCCTGAAATCCCTCCATTTTTTCTCAATCAAAACGGCAAAATGGTAGTAAAACGAATTTCCTGCTATTACGCGCTGTACTGCTGCCACTACCACACGCGAGCATTAGATGTTCTGCATTCGCCGGGCCTTAAAAGGCGACGTTTGCATGGAGAGATGGCGACCCAACGCTGTTGGTCTATACTATTGACATTGCTTCTGGTTTCATGTACGGACAACTAAAGAGCATTTATAACTGCCCAATGCCAATACAGAAATTATCATATATCATGTTTTACATCATCACAATTTAAAGAAAATCCTATGAAAGTCTCAGTACTTTTTTTATGATTCCATCCGCTTCATTTGATATATGTTATCTCATCTTTTATCTTCGTCAATTTTCATCTCCATCCATACTATGAATTCATTCGAAATGTGGAATGGAACATAAGCTTTATGGGATGAACTAATTGTGAAAACCCTATAACATATCCGTACACTCGTCGGCACATGGTCCGAATCATTGCAATGTGCGTTATGTGTGTTTGCAGAAATCTTTTCCCCTTTTTGTTTCTATCTGACACACGCTGCGAATCACTATCCATGTTTCTAATCATTAAACACTGCTTCATTCTTCGCAACAATTTTGAACAATTTTGAACACTGTTGGCATATGAGTTTATCAGTACTGCATTAGGAAGTTTGGTTTGTTCCAATGAATAATCGGAAGAAGTAAAAATATGAAATAATTCGAACAATCAGGTGCCGTCGTGACCTCTCACCATCCCTTCGTCATCGGAGCCGATTTTTCGAGTGTTGCTTCATCATGTCGAAAACGCAAGGTGGGTTTAACATTTATGATTGACAGCCAATTTTCATTATTATTATTATTTTGGTCTTTGTAACATGCATGATCGTGGCTGCATAGTTCGGTCATGTCTTTTTTAGAACAAAACTAAACTGAAATTTTCCGTTTTCAGTAACAAATCTCAGAAACGGTTGAGTTCTCATCTTCATTCTCTTGCAATTTCTTATTCAACTAAATAAAAATAATGAAAACGGTCTATTATATCATGTTTTCGTGATAACCGCGAGTTTAACCACCATGAATGGAGAAATATTTTCACCAGTATCATTAACAGACGTCAAAAAGAATCGTCAAAATTCTTGCATTAGTGTACTGGACACATATCCATTAAAATGTTGGAAAAGGCGAGTTTCAGTCGAATCGAAATTTCAGAATCGGTAGTTATCCATCGCCGGCACTATGCCTAGAAATTTACTGCGATACCGATCCTCCACTCCAATCCGTTCTGTTCACGACGTAATTAGAATATTATGAAAAAGCATAAAATGATATCTCAAAAAAAGACTGGCATTGATGAATGATGAACAATAAGTATGAGTCTTTCCTGTCTGACTTGAAAATATATCAACTTCCAAATTTTCTGCATTAGGTCTCCGGAACAGAATTCGATTAACACATTCGAGAACAATGAATGATTAATTTTATATATATCACCTGCCTCATTTGCGACTGATGGGTTTTTGTTTACCGCTATTGCTTTTCGGAATATAACGATATTTATTTCTCTTCGTTAAAGTGATGAAACGTAATGGCGTATATTCCACCGCATATATAAATATACCGATATTATTGCAGGCATAGTATCACCTAATTCGGGTCAAGTGGTGGTAAATGAAAAAGCAGGGGAGTTGAATTCAACGCATGACGCTCATCAAGTCCATGCAGAGATACATGTACCTGTGGCCGGCGGGGCAACTGAGAATCACGATCATATCACGCACAACAATGGGTCGTCATCAGGTTCGAGAACAGTGTAAATCCAAGTGTGTCACTGAATTTGTCAATTGTCAAGCATCCTAAAATATTGTAGTCGCTTTCAACACATCACCGAGTGTCTTTAACACATCCCCTATGCACTATGTATATGGGGATACACTACTATAGTTGAGTAAAATGAGTGTATATGCATACGCTCAACGTGAACTGAGGTGAAACTGCTAGCACATCCAGTATGTACTCTGATATCATCAGAGTTTGTAACTAATCAAGACGGTGTATGTGTGAATCATATAATCACAGTTAACACCGAGCATACACCAAAAATTTTGTCAGTGTCTGTCCGACTGATTATGTTATAATTTTCTATCTCGATAAAAAATTATGGGGTAACATTACGCAAATGTTACCCCCTGCAAGAAACTGGCCATAATTTTTGTTAAACTAACTTGGAAAATTTTAGGCGATTCAGACTCGAGAAATTTAGGGACGTATGCTTCGGCCAATATACTTTGATTATATATACCATATATACACCGTGTAATCTTTGTGTACGTCAAATGTAAACCGTTTTGTTCGGGGTGTTAGGTTTCATATTAGAAACCAAAATTGGAGATGGTCGATAATAACCATGATACCTCATATAAATGATAAGACTTCGTAGCACACAGAGATTTACAATGAGAAAATCAACAGCTCTTATTATGTACTTGCTATTACCAATCATACTGATGTATCATTTCATATGTTGGTTTTATAGAAGCTGTGCGGAATATGTTGGACAATAGCAAATTACTAGATATGGAAGTCAACCAGATGGATGATAAAACCATGACGATCAAGCCAGATGGGATGGTAGAAGAACCGAATAGTGGTGAGTGCAGGAATATATTACCAATATTAATAGAGCATTTACGAGCAGCTCTTCAGCTCAACACCATCAACCAAAAATCAACTGCGACGGACGAGACGCTCATTCGCGACGGCATTACTACGATACCGTCATCAGGCCATTTCGATTCTCAGTGCACCAAAGAGCATGTGATCAAATCACCACAGTCATCATTAAACAAAACGGACCATGATTTTTTTCAAGATCTCCTCCTTGCAGATATTAAAACTGCATTAGTTCGTCTCCAAGATCTATTGTGTCAAGTGGACGTGGAGGCATTGTGTCGATGTAGCTCGAGCCTTGAGCCATATAATAAGTTGCAACTGCTTCAAATGATTTCCAGTCTTGTTACTGACTTGAAGACGGTCAAACTGGAAGATGCTCCATACTCTATTTCAACCACCAACAAAATTCGAAAGAATCATTCTCGTGGAAGGGATCGTCACACAATCGGAGTTAGCACTGAGGAATTAGCACGTGCGAGAGAATGGTTAGAAGAAAGGGGTCCCCCAGCTGTAACTGTACCAATTATAGCATCATCAATATCGTCAAAAAATATAGAACCGCATTCAGCGATTATACAACGAGAAAACATCAATTTATCAACGATTGAGAATGCAAGAGAACGCACATTCGAAACGTCACAAGCATGTCACAAGCACATGAAGAACGCCATTAACCAGCAACAGTCACTCCAAAGTCGCCATAGAGATGCGGAAACTAGCAGTGCAGTGATGACTCTTCCCGACAGTAAAACGACTACGGGCAATCACGTGAGCGATAGATTCATTGGATGGCCAAATGAGCCACTCACTTTGGAGTCAAAGCCCAATACCTCACTAGTGATAAAATCATGTAATAAATTTATCGCAAAAAAATCGAAAATAAAGCGTGCTAACACTATCGATATTCCGAATTATCTAAAGCTTCAAACAGAAAATGATGGACAATCATCAGTCTCAGGTTTGAGACGGCCAATTGATGTAAGCGATCGTCTGTCGTGGAATCCACCACCAATTATCAATATGACAATACCATCGTTCGAACCTAAAACAGAAAATGACCGCAAATTTCTCGCCTTCATTAATCGCAATAGTGAAACAAATGGCATTAATACGTCTAACAGTCAATCTCCGTTTAAGAGTTTTAATTATAGACAAGCAACTCCTGTGGCAGATAAAAACTGGAAGAGCCGGTTCTCCAGTATCAAAACGACATTTGACAAAGCAACACCACCTACTACTCCTCCCCCCCGTAGTGAATCATTACAAAAAAAAAAACTGATCGGGATTAAACAACCGAGTGGAAACAGTCCAGAAGAAAGTGATAGAGAATCGCCCGGAGTAATAGAGCCGCCATACGTACTGGCTCCACCCAAACGGACTCCATTCGTATCACGAAACAATTTTTCACCTCAGAAACTCCCCACATACCCACATACTTCTATTCCTGCTTTCCAAAAAATTAAAACTTGCCAGAAAAAAATTATTAATCAAGAGATTCCATTATTATCAGCCAGCATTCTACCGGCATGCGCCTCCGGCGGAAGGCTACAGACCAAAGTTAAGATGTTCGATTATCGAGAACATGGTCATGATACTTTATCGCGAGTCAAAAATGAATTTCCACACTTGAATTTTCTCCGACACAAAGAAGTAATTCAATCTGAGTCGGATTTGCAGTATCCACAGAAAACAGAAATGCGTACATCCAACGATAGTTTTCATCAGTTATCAAAAGACAACTACTCCCGACGAAATACCATATCTCATGATGAAATCGCACGAATGGATGCATTTGGGAGAAGCGTCCAACGTCGACAGAGTGTTGCGGTTCAGACGGTGGATCATCCAATCGAAGTAGATAAACGTATACTGAAAATAGATCGGAATGATACATTTGCGATGTTACGTCGAGATAGTTCTGATTCATGTTCACAAATTCAATTGCCATCTTCAACCACATCATCATTATCACCGTTGCCGACACCAGCTACATTACTACCGCCACCAGCAGTAATACCAGACTCTTTTCATTCAGAAAATAATAATTCACTCCTCCGCCCATCTAATGGAGCAGATCCAACGTGCAAACATGTCACACTGGTCAACAACTCCGGCTACACTATCTCAGATTCGATAATACAGAAAGATTGTAATTCTGAAACTTCGTTGAGTGAGAATGATAACAACAGAAATAACAGCAAAAACAATGAGGTCAATGAAGATAACGATGTTAACAGCCACATGAACAATAACGATGACAGCGACAACGCCGATGATAATAACAATGATTCAATTGAAAATACATCTCAAAGTGCAGATAATTCATTCATGAATGATGAAAATATCGAGAATCAAGATATTAGCGATAATGGTATCATTACTAGGTATACAAGTGCTATAGTGACGGTCGAGAAATCATCGACACCACCTGGAAATTTTTCACCAATCCACTTGAGAGATTGCTCACATGACAAATCAGTATTCTGTATGAATCCATCATTTCCGTCATCACATGGTACACAGCGACACGACGTGTTACAGCAGAATACCACCCATCAATTGCAACTTCAAAATGACAATCATCAGTGGTCAAACTGCATGATGAAACCGAGCCACAATTACCCAACAGTGAGATTCGAACATACGTATAATTTTTCAGCAATTAATCCGGTGCGCCTGTCAACACCACCAACCGAAACTGACTATGGATGTGGCGTCGCATTAATCGAAAATAATAATACCCGAGAGAAAATAAACTTATTCGAAGGGAAACTGAGTGGGGGAAATGAATATCCAACTGACCAGAAAGTACCTTTGATACATTCGAGAGTATGGTCGGCTCTACCTGATAGACTTTCATCCACAATTAACATCGGGAATTGCTCTTGCACCAAATCACGGTCACAATTCCATAATTGCCCACCACCCGTTTCTCCATCATCAACTTCATTCAAATATCAAATTGGTCCCGTTGATTCGAGCGATGAGTATCTTGTTTCCTGTGCCAGCCGACCTCATCGATCAATTGTTCTTTCCAAATCAGAGTCATGGCATCAATTAGCCATGTCCAAAAGTAATATTCAAGCATCCCAACCAATACAAAATCATTCACAACAAAAATCACCGCCAAAAATCACTTCACACTCATCCAAACACGAGGATGTCACATCATTCAACAAACTTAAAAAAATGGAAGAAAAAGTACTGAAATATTTCGACAGTAGTTGTAACGTTCCGACGACACTGAGCTTGAAAACGGAACCACCTCTCAGCCAACAAAGTCGTGGATTTGTAACAAATAAAAAAAATCAAAAAGCCCTCGCTAGAAGCCATACAATGCCACATATTTACGATGAATTAACGGATATTGATAAACAATTTGATAGCCTATTCGAAGAAGCAATACATGACAATCGGAAATGAATGATCCATATTTAAATGTTAAATATAAAATTAAATTCATATATATTCGTCTAAACAGTAATATATATTTCACCGACTCGTCTTAATTAAAATGAAATTGTGGTTGGGAAAAATTAAGATGAAGTTATTTTTCAGCGTGATTAAACTTTGTCAAGTTTCATTGATTCCAGTAGATTTTGATTACTTCGCCTGACATTGAATGAATGTCTGGATGTCAGTGACATTTTTTATATACAACATTATCATCATTGGCGGCGGAATTTGGCATAACACGGGAGTATACTGTGTCATTCGAATGGGCATTTTTCATTTCACTTATACAGAGATAGCTGACCGAACGTTTGGTCTCTTATATGTTTATATAGTATATAAAATATATGTGTATGATGTATACGAATTATTAGTATTCGAAACACGATCACAAATGTTTTTTAGTGTATATTCATGATTTTTATAATGTAAGAAGAGAAGAAAAAAAAATGATCGAATGATGAAAAAACTCAATTTTTTGTTAGTATAGGTGACAAAAAAAATGCAATAATACATCTATGTTTTTCCATTATCGAATCATAACCCGCGTCTTTCAACATTATTTTATATATCAATTTTCATCAGAGTATTTCTTTCTGTGAATAAAGAGGATTGAAATAAATGAATAAAAAGTTGTAGAATACTCGTTCATCAATGTCTATTCCGTATGAATTCCATGGTTCCTTTACTCAAAATAGTCTCATAAATCGTAATTTTTTCCGATCGTCGAGCTCATCTGCTACATGTGTATTTATATTTCCAGTAACTATGAAACCCGTATCACCGTTTGCTAAATTCCGCGCACTCGATCGCCAGAATAGTCATCCCAATTCACCCAGGTAATACCTGTATAAGTGTTCATTAATGCTATGTATTGATGTTAGCATCGAATGTATCATATATAATTTTTTTCATATAGTACGCCCCAGAAGCCAGGAAAGGGATTGATGTTCAAGTTCACGAATGATTCAGGTGTCCAAATAAATGCAGTTCAAATAAAAGAAAGACTCCTCTCATGGTGCCGTGCAAAAACAAAAGAATATGAGGTAATGCTTGGAATTAAAACTTGTCAGTCGATCCAGTAACGCTCATACATCTTTAAAATCTTTTCAATTATCTGTCCTCTAGAATGTTCAAATTGATAATTTTTCAACCAGTTGGAACAACGGATTAGCATTCTGTGCACTATTGCATCATTTCAAACCTGAGGCATTCGATTATAGTAGCCTAACACCCCATAGTCGTAGAAAAAATTTTCAATTGGCGTTCGAGATAGCAGAGTAAGCCTATAGAGAAATTATCGATGATTGTGTGAGAGTGGATATTGATCCAACGACTCGTTATGTTGAACAATTCCAGTAAAGCTGCTGGCATTGCCCCGCTACTTGATGTTGAGGACATGGTTATGATGCGCAAACCAGATTGGAAATGTGTGTTTACCTATGTGCAATCAATATATCGTCGCTTCAAAGATGAAGATTAAAGTTAACACTTTCCTTATGTGACTTTGGGCATATTTGATATTATTTAATACAAATTAAGGTTTAACCAATTGCATCCATGTAATGCATCGTCTAATCGATCATCCAACTGATGTTAAAGAAGCTTCATGGTCTTGAAACATTGTTACCATTCAATACTCATTGTTAATTTTATATTCATATATTCCTGCATTATAAAAAATAGTATGTTTTCATTGTAATTGTTTGCTATAGTGGGATTCCAATAGCGTTTCGATAAGTTATTTTTTTCCAGTCATTGCGTTTTCATCATAATTGATCATATTTCTGATGCCGATTCTTAAATACTTCATCACCAACATGTGAACAACCAGTCCAGAGTGTAATTGATTTATACAAGTTCATTGATTTTTCATAAGCATTTCTGACGTTAAACTACTCAGATTTTACATAAGTGACATAAACTTCTTATCAAGCATGTTTTGGTGTAAATTTTTGCCAGTTATAAATGTATCAATGTCAATCATTCCAAAATTCATTCCTTCACACTTCTGGACATTTCATTTTATCCGAATCCTCCGAATTCCCCATTTCATAATCAAAAACTATTCCATTACAGAGCACTGTCGTCCAAGGAGTTATTGATATTGCTACCGTCTTCTCCAATCATTTCCTAGATGGAAGTAGAAAATAAACAAATACAAAATTATTAAACGCATATCAACTCTATCGAACCATATATAAACTGCTGGTATTTAAAAATTCGTACTTGAAGCACTTCGACAAGAGCCTGAGTCTCATCCAACATATCTTTGCATATACGATTTTCCTCCTCCAATTTGGCTATACGTTCCTGCAGCTCTCTATTCTCTTCCAGTGTATCGTCTAATGCAATACGCCTTCTTTCAGCTAAAACTTGCCAATAATTCTCACTTGGTCCTGCTACATAGATTGCAAACGGTGATTGAATGAATTAGGACCGTTAATATGTATATCTTTTCGGGCATATAAGTATTGTATCAAACTAACCGTCACAAGTCAAATCCTCAACTTCTATTTTGATCTTACCAATGGCGGGTGTTTGGCAAGCCTTGTCTTGGTATCTGATTTTGTTCTTAACTTTTTTATCTTTCATGGAGGTCTCAATCTTGGTCTTTTCTGACATCTCACTAAAATAACACGATTTATGCTTAATATTAACTTGCAATATTTTTAATAGGCCAATTGTGATCATGAAACTCACTTCTTGATAACACCCTTCACTAGTACAGCACCACTAGATCTCAGGACTCTCCCTGCACCAACAAGATTTTCTTTATCTGTTGCTGCCGGCTGTAGCGTATGTAAGGTTTTTCTTGTTTTCTCGTGCTACATATATGTGTAAATATAAATGGAAAGTATATTAGAAATGTATGTAGAAGATATTCATAACACAGTAAACTTCTAACCTCAAAATTTCCCGAAGATGCTGCGGAAACGGCAGTTGCGCCTCCAGGTCTCATGTTAATGTTTTTCTCAATACTCTAACCTGGGAACCGCTGTGAATCGACAAAATAACTGCAGGAAAATCGCTTTTCACGTAACCTTTTTTTCTCTGAACTGTGATGTTTCATAAATTCAATCTATCATTAATTCTTTTTATTTTATACAAAAATTTTCATCAATGTATTGCCGCATTGTATGTGAAAAAAATAAAGAAAAAGCTAGGTTCGTTGTGAACCTCTTTTGGCGCCAAGTACACAATACATACACTTATTCACTGAATGCCGTGAGTTGTTGCGTGCAAAGAATATAGTATATTCTTCGACCGCGAGTCTCGCACGCTCGGATT
The DNA here is from genome assembly GCA_030523085.1 of Meteorus colon. Classification (NCBI taxonomy): domain Eukaryota; kingdom Metazoa; phylum Arthropoda; class Insecta; order Hymenoptera; family Braconidae; genus Meteorus; species Meteorus colon. The sequence goes on along the minus strand of JAPYZH010000774.1, from coordinate 403 downwards.
TATAATACATAGGGTGGAAGTATCGTTTGTGGCCACGGTACCTTTTTTGGCCACTTTATTTCCAAATCATTGTTCAAATGATTCTACAAATATATTAAAAATATAAATTAGATTTATATAAGTGTAAAGGTTCCAAAATTTATTGAGAATATTATTTAATCATTAAGACTTTCGATTTATTGACTTAAATTCATAGTGGCTAAATATGGTACAGAGGTGGCCAAAATCAGTACTTCTACCCAACTATATGTTGGGAGCGCAAGCACACCCGTAAAGTATATTATGCATATACATATATTGTACAAGGTAGTTTTCCAATTACAGCACTAGAGCGCATTATGCGGCATAATGCTCAACGTTGAATGTTCCAACTACAGCAACGCTTCGCACAATCGAGCACTTT
>JAPYZH010000773.1:0-22441 GCA_030523085.1 Meteorus colon | reverse complement strand
CAAAATCTCGTGATGCATTGATGAAAAGGGTTCGTGATAATTAGTTACTGATAATAAAAAAAAGGGGTCTCAAACTATGCTTCATGTATATATATATATATATGAGCACATCAAGTATATATCGAAACAAATATTTGTATATACCTATGTGATATCTCTATGTATATATGTATGTATGTATATATGCATGTATGAGAATGTTTTATTGTTTAGAGTTATCCGGATTTTACAAAATAAAAAAAAAGATCTTTTTTAAAAAGTAATAAATAAAAATGAAAGGAAATAAATGAAAAATTTATTGTGGCGAAATAAAGTGTTTCCCTCGAGCAAACTCATTCAGGATATTACTTACTAATTTTTTTTTGCCTTCACTAATGCGTTTCTGATGTCTTTCATTTCATATATATATTTTTTTATTCTTTTGTCACGTCGCTTCTCTAGTGCTTATGGCTATTGTGTCTTTGTGTATATATCTATATATAATGTGTGTGTTTGAACGCGAGCTTTTGTCTGAAATGTCGTCGGAAATAGAGTTGGCGGCCATTTAAGGATTTTGCTCCTTTGCCGTATCTGTATGTACACATATATATATATGTGTACACGCGCGAGAGTGTGTGTGCGCTTCATCCTAAACCCCTTCGTCTTTTCCGCTTGCCCGCGTATTTCCTTTACCGCGCACATACTTGGCACGTTCGTGAATTTACGATTTTGGTTATTCCGGAAACTACCGCGCGCGCGTCTCGAGGTTATACAATAAATTTTCTCACAAGGCATTGCTGCCCACATCTTCCTCGTCCCCGCCCTATATTCGACCATCCTCTAAAATGTTGACCCCGATTTAACGTAGTAAGGGGCAGAGACATCCATGAATTGTGTATTGTGTAGACAATGAATATGAAATGTTTCGCGGCGAATACAATAAAATATTATTTATGACATGCGTGTCAATATCAGTTAGAATTGGGTCTCGATATTCGGAGAAAATAACATGTGAACAATTCAGGAAATACGGAATTCACAAAGGTTTGGGTAAATTAGATGGAGTCTTATGAAGAATAGTGAGTGATGATTGATAGTGAGTAAAGTGAAAATGAAGAATTTTGCTAGAAAGATTAAACATACATATTTGAAACAAATAAATTTGAAATAATTGCGAGTGTGATATTTAAGCTTCAACAGCATGTATATTCATAACAGATAAGCGCTGTAGAATCTAGATGACTCATCACATGGGATCTCATAAATTGTGTTCTTTCAAATGAATTATTTGTATTCCGCTGTTACATGATATACGATAAATAACTGATATGCGTTGAATTGATATTCAGTGAGGTCGCGGTGAATAAGCGAAAAAAAAAATGATTCCACGGAAGATCATTCTACACTGAAGTGAATTTCGTTGTTATCCGGATGTTCATATAAGTTGGACGCGAGGCAAAGGATGAGAAAACCCGTGATGGGTTCAATATGCGACAGTTGCCCAACATCCTTTCGAGATGAAATTGGTTTAACTAGACAACCGGATAAATTTTTCCAATCATATTTTCTTCGGTGATTATTCCTGCAATTTGCCTTTCTATGTACCAGTGAGTGCACTAGGCCAATATGTGAAACGAATGGAAGTCAAAAATTAACGATAATTATTTTCGCTCTAAATATATATCTTATAATTTTTTTATTTCAGTGATAAATGCTTATTTGCGGACGGTAAGGTTAAACCACCAACGAATCAGTGGTCAGACAATGAGATATAACCACTAACGAAGTATGGATTTATTGACCCTTCATTGTTTCAACGAGAAATAGTGTGAAATCGGAGTATAATATCGTTTAACGTATCCCTATGTTATGCTCGAAGAACATCAAGTAGTTTTTCCTCTCCTCATTTAGATTTCAACTTTACATGTGAGAAAATTTGCGTCAAACTTTGTAGTCAATACTGACACATCCATTTTTTGGTACATAACTTTGAATTAATACTAAAAACAGAACTATCGGACTGTGAAATATGATTGCATGTTTATATCCAACATTTTTCCCACACTCAAAGTTTGTTTTTATGAATTATCACCTTCACATCATCGACATTGAACTCGTAAGTGTAAATCGGAAAACAAACTTTTTTTTTTCAGTTCAACTACTTGCAAAATAAATTTATATGAATTTTTATATCAAGCGATGCAGTTTCAGTATGAAATTCGACTTCTCTTCCCTCATTTGAATAACCTAGGAATAGTAAAACATAAAAAATGAAAAAATTGTATGAACTTTATTTTTATAATTAACTTTCAAAGTATATCAATATGATGGTAAAGCCACTGTCTCTTAGTTTTTAAGCTGGAACAGGAAGAGGAGGGCCGCATATATACATATATATATATATATTTATTACAGAGATATCCCACCACCGGATTCACAGTTAGTGCTCTCGACACAAAGGTCCACACACACACATACATAAAAATGACACTCGTCTGTCTCACTATTTCAACTGCCCCAGTGAACCTTTTATTCCCCGATGCCCCTTTCAGTATTTTCTCCTTCTTTTTTACCTACCACCGGGATGGCATTTAAAGGCTTCAAATTTATTTACATCTCTATACAATTAAATACCAGAAGTCAAATGCTCTCTCTTGTCTCTGCTGTAATTGAAACTTTCTGGCAATAATACAGATGAAACATGAACAAATGATAAAAAATACGTTATATTTTATAGCAAGGATAAAGAATGAAGAAACCGGTTGGCAAAACAAGATTAAAATTGTCTTTCTTCCCTTCTTGTTTCCTTTCGAGAAATAATATTATTACTCAATAAAGATATAGAAAAAAAAAGAATAACATAATTGTGATGAAAACAATAAAAGAAAATTCCAGTCGTTTTGATGCTGGATTGTTTTTTTTCCCGACTTTTTTTCTGTTTGTCAACAGTCAATACAGTTCACGTCAATATATATACAGGAATAGAAAGGTCACACGCTCGCTCAAAGATGGGTCACGGCAACTGTGTATATGGGTGGGTGTGTACGCGTGTACGTGAGAGATGCGAGAAGACCAATCGCGAGGAGCAAGAGGAGCAAGAAAAGCAAGAGAAGCAAGAGAAGCAAGTCGTCGCAAAGAGAATCTGGGGAACTATCTAAGGGTCAACAGCATTCGATTCTCATGTAAGCTCCTTCGAGAAGTCCAAGGCGATTTGTCCTTTTTTTTTTATTTCTTTTTCTATATCGTCTCCTACAGGACAAGAGTTAGAAAAGAGAGATCATTTTCTTTTTCATCCCCCTATTCCTCATCCGATTGAGTATATCGGATGTATTTATTGGTTGTCTCATGCTTTTCCATCTCTCTCCTCACGTTATAACTCGAACATTGACGAGTGATGTGGGAACGGGTGGGCTTCAACGATTTATCTACAACTGTCGCCATGACGAATTGATCGTTGGATAACTCTTTGGGGACGTTTTTCACGTCGTTTCGGTGTGTAGTCATAGGAAATAAAAATGTGTGGCACTCTCCAATGTATGATCTTTGTTGGTGGAAATAAATCAAAAATTTTAATTCTCGCCTCAATTGTGTTCTAAGGTGCTCATTTTGCGATGAATTCTTGGTACACATGTTCGTAGCAATGACTGCAGAGTGGAAATTTGGTGTTCATAGTAGTGAAACTACAGGAAAGAAATCATCTAATGAATATAGAATGGCACTCTGTCATCGTGAACATGTGTAGATATATGGGTCTGTAGTTGCCATTTTAAGAAAAAAAGAGAATCATTTAAAAATTCCATTTTCTGGCACTTTGTTTCGTAAATGAACCACTATCACAAAAAAAAAGGGTATATCCCTGAAATATCATTGAAAATTGATTGAAAACGGATAGAGTTTGGTTCTAATGAGTCCTTTACAAGGAATAAAAATAGAGGTATGAACTTGTGAAGTGACGATTTCAAACTATCGTTTTTGGAGATAATAATTCCTAAACGTACGGCACGCGGTTGGCTGACAGGAAAAATGTGATTTTCGAGAATAAGAGCAGTTAAGTCAAAAAAAATTTGCATTCGTGAAGAATCGCTGCAATATGAAAACAGAAAACACAAGAAAATTTTCTAAAAAGCGATATGTTTCTTGCCTCTCTCAATGAATTTTTTTCTTCACTAACAGTGAGGTTATTATTCGTTTGACACATGCCCACGTACACTGAATGGAATGCACGTGGGACCTGAATATAGTTTATTCTCGTTGCGGGAACACTGCGCATTCTGCGTCGTACATATATAGACGGAGAGTTATAATGAGTGAAAAATGTAGAAGTGAAAGGTGTGACATTTTTTTCTTTCCTTTTCCTTTTTTCCATCTTCTATCACAATTAACGTCGCATTTTCTTACACCCGTTGGACGAATATATCGCAGTTTAATCAAATGTATAATGTCATTAGCTTTCGAAAAATGCCAACTCTAATGAAATTAAAGCTACCGCAGAATAATATGGGGAAAAGAAACAAGAACAAATTTTTTCATTTTTTCTACCTGCCAGTGCAAATTCCTCCACGTTTCACAAAGCAATGCATTCATATATATATATCTATATGTGTGTTTATATACATATATATTGAGCGAGAAAAAGCTGGTGACTCGCCGAAATATTCGACGACGTAGCAGATTTCTCCTGCTCAAGTAACAAAATACCTACTTGGAGGTGACGACGCACGTGCACGATAAATTTATAAGTCGCCGCAGCAGCTGGTCTGGTATATAGGTAACTGTATTCAGGCAAGTTATAACAAGCAAAGAGAGGAGTGTCGGAATAAGACATATATATACAAAACAAAGATTGCTGCCAAGTTTTATTCCGTTGCGGGGGACGAAACTAAACTCAATTTGGTATGGGACAAAAATTCAGAACTAATCAAATAGAAATCCAAATTTATCCAATCATTTATGGTTTTCTGTGAAAAACCTGAAACTATTCAATTTTATGGTGGGGTGACTTCACATCATAATTCAAAATTTGTCTCACCTCCATTCAGCTCATTTCCCTTCTATGTCAGAATTCTATGGTTTTGTTGTTTTTTTTTTGGGGTTTTTTGGCGCCTCCGCACCCCCCCACAAAAAAAAAAAACCCCCCCCCCCCCCCCCCCCCCCCCCAACTTTCAGGATCTCAGCTGAGAGGAAACATGAAAATTTTCGACATCACTATATTATTCATTTTCTTGTGCATCAAATAAGATGAATAAATTTTTTTTGTAGATTATGAGTTATATTTTATCCAAATAACATTTCGTCACGGGAATGTTATGTTGCATTCAAGTAAATCCTTGAAAGGTGTATGCTAGTTGAACCATTACTGAGTCGATCCTCTGTACAATAATTGAGCTTGGCAGCCATTTCTCATGAAACTTCAAGTTTTCATACGCTCAAAATTGAAACGAGAAAGTCAATAACTTTATTCGAAATGGTTATTTTCTTCCGCACAATTTGATCAACTGAAACTGCTGTCAGTGAAAACAGAACTCAATTTCTTCGATAATCAAATTACCATTTCTTCTAGATATTAAAATACTGTACATCACTAATTCATTACCAGGGTGTTATTCTCTCAACTTGAGCCAAAAAACTCCTTGTTCCAGTTGATTTCTTTTGTTTACCTCTGTATGAATTCAAGCCGATTTTTCGAACAGGCCAGAACTTTTGAAAAATCGTAACTTCCATAGCAAAAAATATGTATCAATAGCTAGACGATCCTGGTGCTTGGATATATCTTTGCCTCACATCACATAATTCAAGCGATGCTTTAAAAAATGAACAAAGCATTGAAAGAGTACAGAAATCAGTAATTGCATTGCTCTTTGATTATTTCTCCATGTACAGATATACATTATCTGTATTATATAATATTACTAGCAATTCATTTATCGGATTTTCCGATGACATTCGCAGACGACAAGGATGACGACGAGACGGAATTTAAAGGAAACGAACGACTGATGATACCACCGGTGCAGTAAAGGGAGACGCGGGTGGAAATAAAATAATTTCGTCTGCCAATATCCGGGGAAAAAGCGTGAGGGAAATACCGTGCAAAACGAGACTTGACTCGTATCGAGGAAGCACAGCGGAATAATTCTGTTAGTCGATTCAATGCTCCCTTTCTTAACTTATATTGCTATGCTCATGTATATATATATATATTTATTTCCCAATCATTCTTCGTTATGAGTTATAACCTTTCGCAAATTTCACTCGACGCGATCGTAACAATGCGATCCGAAATGGAATTTCGCACGTTTAATAGCCTGACGAATCTTGTGTTGAGTATATTGTATAATTTACTGCTCGATTATGACAATAATTGTTATAAAATAATCGAAAATCGATGAGGAAAAATATACTTTCACAATTTTGCAATTGATTAAAAATCAAACAACATGGAATCTCTATTTTTGATCGATTGAAAAGTTCCTTTGTGTAAGAATAGATGATAGAGAAAGCAACGCAAAGATGAGATGAAAATAGTGGATCAAGGGTCCATTAATGTGTTTAAAAATAGAAATTATTCGCTCAAAAATTCAATTTCAATGTTCATGATGATGAATTTATGATGAATTTCATTCGTACCGGTTGAATTATATCAAGACCATTGGAGATTTAGACGGTCAAACAAATTTAATTAGTGGAAACATGACATAAATGATCGGAGCAGGCAGTAGTCAAGTGATTGAATGAATTACTAATTTGCGTCATACTCCGTCAAATCGAAACTCTGTCATTGCTGTTTAACTGAGGTCGGTTGTTTTGGAATATCGGTCTTTATGATGGATGGGATAGGTCATCTTAATAATTCCGAGAACAGAGTCATCGAATTGTGAAATTTTTTTTACGCAAAAAAAAATTTAAAAAGAGGCCAGAATAGAAATTACCGGGTAGATATCCAGCAGCTGATCGTTTTCTAAATATTTTTCACAATTGACAGTACAAGCGAAAATAGAATTAAGTGACTTTAGCCCATGTTACACTTATTGCTTTCATATAAGAAAAGCATGTCGACGAAATTTTAGTAGATTTGAAGAATCCTCAAGTCTGAGCCATGCAATATCAGATTGAATACCAATGGGTGCATCTACAATCTACAAGGATGATACGGTGAGTTTCTGTGTGGGCACAGCATTGACGAATTGAATCAGGCAAATCGAAAAAAAAGTCCGAAGAATATAGCGCGAGCGGTATAAGAAACAGAGCGGGAGAGGCGCAGATACTGCAAAGTGTTCTATGGCAGAGTCGTGGAAACGTGACCGCGAGACAGCTGACTCGGTATCTTCCGGACCAATCAATTTTATATCCTTCGTGTGGGTCCACCAATTTCGAAGATTGCTGAACTCGTTTTTTGTTTCTCTTTCTTTCTCTCCCCAAACATGGTGGAAGGCACAAGTAAGTTAAGATATGCGAACGTTCTTGATAATGAAATGAAGAAAGACGGAAAAACATAAACAGATACCAATAATTCGAGGAAAAATTTATCTAGTGGAGAAAATATAGATTCCATTATTTTAGTTCCAAGAAGATTTACGGTTGTTGAAGATCTTGTGGAAAAAGTTTCTTTCTGCAGATACAGGAATGAAGAAATAGGGACATTAATCTGCCGCTGCAGTCGCATTTCCATACATATAATCTCAGAAAATCAGAATTTCTCTCGATCGCTTGTTTCTTCTACCGTGGTTAGTTTTTTGAGATATTTAATAACATATTCCTTATTTTGTCCCTGATATTCCAATTGGTTCATCAAATTCCTAATCGGTTATTCACCAAATTTCAATATAGGTTCGTGATGGCTGATTATCACTGTTGATTAACATTCATTCAGTGCCTCAATTATCGCTTTATCACTAACTCATACTGTATTTCAAGATTCAATTAAACTGTAGTCGACGAGAATGATTACTTGCTCGTCAAGTGTTGGTCAATTTCGGAATTCATTTACACAACTTTAATCATAAGCTCTTTATAATTTATGTCGCGAATCTCAACTGAGAGTAAAAGAACAATTTGACATTACGAGTGACCGTTTTTATTTTCAAATTATGATGAATCAATCGGACAAAAAGTTCCTAGCATAGTAGAGATAACCGGAATATTGAGACAAAAGTCTCAATACAAATCGAGCTATTGGGGAAAAAAAACTTCCATATTTTCATATAGTCAATTTTCACTTTTATTCTTCCCCGAACCGTCTCGTCGCTCAAGGGCGATTGTGATAATAGAAAAATACACTCCAGCTGACTATTGCAACGTGAGAAATAAAACAGGTATAAAGCCAAGTGAATGGGGAAAATAAGAAGAAAAAAAGAGAATAACAGAGAAAAAATATCTAATAAAATAAAAAAAAAGAGGTTACATATACACATAAGCAAAAGCGAAGTAACTTATACGACTCGCGCTATAAAACAAGAGAATTTATATACATGTACGTTTAAGTAAAAAGACATTACGCACAAGGCATTTTACGATGTTCTCTTATCTCTTATCAGAAGTAAAACATCAACAGGCAAAACCTATGGGCGAGAGATCTCACAATTGTGCGAGTGTGTGTCTATACATGTGTATATACCTCTCGATGCTTAACTTTGTCGTAAATAAAATGGTGGTAATACACATATAGAACTCAACAACAAGCTGACAACGTATGAAATAGGAGCAAGACACAAAAAATGATGATATAAAAAAAAAAGCCGAAATATAATCAGGCGAAAAAATTTTATATAGATGAAATGGGCCGACACCCTGACGACAAGAACGTTTTTTCCGAATGTTTTCTTCTAAATGGAACACAATGTTCTCTTTCCATTCAATGTACATAAGAATATTTATTTGGATGAAAGAAAATAATATAAGCAAGTACTGTCGTGTCTGACAGACTCGATGACCTCGTCATACATAACTCTTTACTGAACAACATGCTATTCTATAGAAAATAAAACCATCATGGATGAATATGGATTTGAATGAAAATTGAGACAATTCACATTTCTCTCTGTGCAATCACAAATGATTAAGAGTTGTAGTTGAAGAACGAATGAAAAATATATTGCCCAAAAGTTCAACACTACATATTCGAATAGAAAGTACATTTGCAATGTCATTTCGCACAATATTTCTGATTTTTCATCTCACTGGATAATGTCTACCTGAAAATTGAAAAAAGATCCTTCATGCAAAATAGTAAACTGCGTAGAATAGCTCTGTTAGACTTGAACGATGAGAAAACTCATATACATGCGACTTTCAATATATCCAATCAGAATCTACAAATTTTTATTCACGAAATCGTATTTTCTTTCAGCTCTCTTATTTCATCTCAATTCATATAGATCTTGCATTGGAAACTCATGAACACAAGTTCAAGTAGATAAATATACAAAGAAAGCGATCCAACTGCTATCTCCTGGCCGTAGGTAAATACAGAGATATTGGAGCCTAAAGTGTTATCTATTTACATTTCGAGCAAGTATGTTTCCGATACTAGCTGAACACGTTTATACAACTCATAAGTACCCCTTTCCCCGTATCTTACTGAGAACTTCATATAAATATATAAGAAATAAGACGATCGCACAAATTGAAATCACTTTAATACCGTGCATTCATTTCATTTGCCATTTGCATATTTTGATCCGCTTTCAATATCAATGCTTCATATGTTGAGAATTTTTTAAATTTGTTAATCATAACGAATATTAAATAATAGTTGAACAAACCCGTTGATTTAGTACCTCAATTTCCATTCTAGAAAATTGACTCGAAAGATAAATTACGTAAATGTTACATATTACTCGATATTACGGATTCATAGTTAAAATGTTGATTTTTCATAATACTGTGGTTGCATAAGGATTCAACTAATAGAAAAAATATTACTCAATTAAGGCATCTTAATGAAAACTTCAATTTACTGCAATGATTATAGTAAAAAATCATGTAGCGATTGATTAGACAAATGATGGCTGACGTAGGATGAAAATATTAAAAATTTCAATTTAAAAAATATTATTCAACGATATTGCTGAATAAATGTTATGAAAATAGCTTGTATTGCATCAGGTTTTCATAAAAATAATTTACTAGCGTAATATAATATGTGACTTGACACAAAATATGACTACGAATCAAAAAATTCAGCATTAATCCCCCGTAATCACTTTCCTTTTCCATCGTAAACTATTTATTAATTATTTAGCACACAAACACTTCGGTATTCATAAACAGATCTATCACGCTTATGTATATATTGATAAATGGGAGAACAAACAGAGGAGAATTTACCACCTGTGACTCTATGAGCAAGTGACACACTTCACCATGTATATACAGTAATGATGATGACGTATATTGATAGAAATGACGGATGAGCCAAAGAGTAATGCAAAGTAAATCGTCGTATCTTCTTGCGTAAACACAATTCCTTGCGTCACAATACACCTAATACATGTTCATACGTGTATGTACAGTGTGTTATATACAATCGAGATAGAAACGTATGGACCACATGTTTACCAAGACAAAATATGAAGAGAAAAAAACCATACGTATAAGCATAGGTATGAGAAAGAATAGTTAAGAGCAGAACGTTGAGACAATTTTATGCGTTCGTGCACGCAGGTACAAAAATGTATATTAAATCTGGGCTGTGACCGATAGAGTTCACTTCGTCATGGCTTCCAATTAAAAACACCTGCATTGTTTCATGCCCCCATTTTTCACTCACACTACTATCGCAGTTACGCATATTAAATAATATCAGTAAATGAACAATTGAGTTTTTGAAATTAATTCACTTGATAATCATGGATTAGAAAAATAAATGAAATGTTGATAAGAGTGTAAAGACCTGTTAATTTTTTACTCCATTTTTGCTTTTTTCATTCTAACTTATTTTCTTTTCTGTTCTTGCATTGAGTATATTCAATTATTGTGCCTCAATAACATCAGGAAATAATATGAGTGATTAGTGGATATAGTTTAAATCCAATCGGACAACTAGTTGTGGTGTCTTTCGTGTATCATGAGGGAAGTTCGTGATCCTTTCACGCATCAATATCTGTGAGTGTGCACGCATGCATAAATGTCCATAGCGGATTCATCGCATGTTCGCTTGGCAGCCGGACGATTACGCAACAGTCTTTATGGCTCGATGAGATAGTCGAGGTTGAACAAGACAAGACGATGATGAAAATCTCTTGAAATAAGTGATAGTAGTTAACGGTTATTATTGTGCGCCGTATTTGTAATGCGTGGGAGTTTTAGCCGTTATTATGATTTGCTATAAAAGAAAAATACATGAAGAAGATAATTAGTATCAGAAACGTGAGAAGTATACGAATGACTTAGTTTGATGGGTACAAATGTAAATGCAAAGTAAAACTTTTATTTGGTGTTACAGGAATCTCTAATAATAAATTCAATATATTTTCAATTAATCTCAAACACTACCGAATAATCAAACAATATTTCAAATTTGTTGTTTAGATGCTTGACATTAAATGCTTTTATCTTCGTTGTATGTATATTTGGTCGGATGTTTGGATACGATACAGAAAAATACTTAAAACATTCATTGCATAACTTTCATAATTATACGATGATTGTTGTACTATCAGGTATAAATCAAATATACATGGAGATGGTCTATCTCATATTTATGTCATTTAATCACTCATCATTTATTATTTTTCTGCTCAAGTGACGTTTATTCACATAAACTCAGTTTTTCCTTCATTTATTCATTCTGTTGAAAATGTAATAATTAATTATGCTCAGAATTATGTTTATCATCATTATTGCGATGTATAATATCATCATTTATCATGATTACAATCTCACTCGAGACAATATTTCATCAATTTTGTTATGGATTTATTAACTTAATTAGAACTGGAACTTGGTACGCGTACTACTCCATGCAAAAGACTGCAACCAGCTAATTGTGATGTGATCAATTGTATAAATGATTGGACAATATATGAAATTGAATCTAACAAATATGAATCATAAGACTCTTCAAGTTTTGACACTCAGTTATGCGGTGGTTATAAAAAATAGATCAGCTCAAACCCAACTGAGATAAATAAAATCAGGTGATATATTGTTCAAAAAATGAGGTAAAAGTATACGAATTCTCTACGGATATTCATTAACATTGAATTACGTCTTCGTAATGATCGCTTTTGATATGGCCTCATGTAAATACCCCATTGGTTCTTACAGAGTTCTCATATTTTCAATGCTCATAACTATAAACGCAAACTTCTGGCACATTGCTTTTCAAATGTTTGCATTTCCAATTAATTGAACAGAATCGCAATGGAATGGAGAATTATTAGTATAAATAAACTTGAATGGATACTGTGTATTCCAATTTTCATCATAGAATTTACTCTCATTTGTACAATTGGTGCGATCACGAATGTACGAGAGAGATAAAGAAGTCATACGAATGTCGACCTGTACAGAAAACTAGAATATTCGAATTTTATCGCGTACTTCCTGACCACAAATAAATATGGATTTTGAATAAATCGATACAACTTGTTTGGGATTGAATTCGTTGAGAATATGACAAAAATTATTATTTGTTTCAATTCATCACATTGTGAACTGAATATTCGGCAACTTACTAGCACTATTTTGTTTATTACCAGAGTAAGTGTTAGATCGACCTCGGCTAAATCTACTATATCTACACTCTGATCCACATAGTGAGTATTTAGGATTGTGTCTTGTAGAGAGAGCGGCTTGTGCAAATTCACATGAGCGCACACATATGTAATACAAATAATGGAAATTTAGTCTTGTACGAGGCCAAGAGAAGCAAACTCTATACTGTGTTGCATTACACAACTATACAGTTCAACAAAAGTAACGATTATCGTTTGCAATGCGTTACGTCTGTGCTGTACGGGATTTCTTGGAGAATAAAAAAAAATAACTCACATACATAAATAGGAGAATGGGAAGTTTTATTGTTGAGCTGGTAATACTTTGATCGCATATACACCAAAACCGTGAATGAGCGAGTCATGTGGAAAAATATTAGAGGCAGAAACGCGTAACTTATCAAGGAATATTAATGTGAATTCTCGTTGAATTTTTTCTCTCATTTATGGTCGTGAAATTTCCGATTCAAACTGATATAATAATTTTCATCCTTTCGTGTATTTCAATCAATATTTTGAATAAATTTCGTGTTGCATTAAAGTTGCAATAAAATAGTAAGTGCAATCAGGGAGATTATCGTATTTTATGAAGGAAAATTGTTGAATTTCGACGTTTGATCTCGATAACTAAGAGAGATATAGGAAAATTTGAACCTTCGTTTTTGGCATATTATAGACTGTCCTATAGAGTGACCTCACCAAAACGGGCGGACCAAGATATGATAATCATGCCACGCAATCGAATAATTGGATCATTGGCTACTATCGATTCATCCATTTCACTCTATGATCGCGCCAGTCGTATAGAAAATATTCCAACGAATTCTGATGCTGGTCATTATTAAAAATAGCGTTACACGACAGTCAAGAATCCAATCACACTTGATTCGTTCGAATTTCACCGACGGTCAATATCTAATTTTTTGAAAAGTCACAACAATTTGTCATCATTTACTATGAGTGGTATCATATTGAAATTTGTAATGTCATTTTGTATATTATTTTCATCGTGGCATTGAAAGGTGAGACATGAAGGATATAAATATATTACCTCATGACTGAGCGTGGAATCTCAAACCTGTTTTTCTCGAAATGTAATTTTCACAATTGATTACCACGATTTACATGAAAATTTAATTAACAGAATAACTTTTTATCTGATGCAAACATTGCGTTAGTATGACATCATATATTGGAAGCTCCCCCTACCTTGGAATGTGCAGCCAAATATTCTAGTGAAAAATCATGTTAATACATATATATCCTCTTTCATACTAGGTCAATAAAAATTATTGGTTTTCTGCTCTTTCAGACAGATTATGAATAATCAATCAGATCAACGAGAGAAAAAGATGTTGCAAATTCAATAAAATATTTTGGTCGCGAGACATACAAATAAATGTTATCCAGAATTTCGCTCTATTAACTACACGAAAATGTATTTGTGTATCTCACAGTTTTTCACTGAGATCATTTCTCATTTTATATCTATACTATTTAATAAAATAAAAAATAAAATATTTACACCTACTGATATGAAATTCCGTTTCGAAAAATGAAAAAAAAGATACAACTTAGGAATGCATAAAATACAATACAAATAATACATATGAGATGTATTTTTTTTTATGGTTCTCACTCACTTCTCTCTACTCAGCTAAATCCTCCGAGACGATATATATAATTTCAAAGAAACGAAAGTTCACGTAAATTTTCCGCAGCGTCCCCGGCGCGCAATGTTTCGAAGTGAAGCCGATAATGTGTCCGCTCGCACCATCCAGAGTCTACAGAGTCAGGAGAAACCCGAAGTGTACGTATAGCCACTCTGGACTTTTTCTTCTTCCATCTTTATCATCTTGACCGTCATCTCCCTCATGAGTTTCATACGTGGAGGGGGATGAATGGACTTAAGGGGACCCGGTGGTCTAGAATTTTCGAAAAATCGATTTTTTTTTTGTTTTTAATTGAAAGTACAGTATCTTAAAAATATACTGTTAAAATTTGATGACGAAATTCCGAGTATTTCAGGCTCTACAGCTCATTCGAAGTTCAGGTAAGTAGAAGAATCGGTGGGTCGGGCTCTATTGTTGAAACTTTGAACGCGTTTATCTCAAAACTACTTTTTTTCGTCTCGTGGGAGTAAAAAAAAAGAACTACTCCACCGATTGGGCTGAAATTTCAATATGTTATTCTGTACAGTTCTAGCTCTCGTTGGTACAAAAACCAGTAGTTTTCGTAAAATATTTATATTTTTTTCTTAACAAAACCTTTGAAAAAACTGGTCGTTTTCAAACTCGTACTTTTAACTGCGCGCCATTTTGTCAAATATTTTTTTTTTTTTGTATTTTAGCACCAACGATAGCTATACTTATACTAATTGAAAATTCATTAATTTTTTTCATTTCAGATCAGAGGGAGAGATAAACAACCACCCACGAGTTAATTATATTTTTTTGAAGAAGGAGACTTCAGATACATTTAAATCATTTGAAAAAAAAACTTTTCTCGTTTTTTTCTTTCATCGTTGTATAGTTGAGGAGTGATAAAAGGAGTGTAGAAAAATTTAAAAGTATTGATCATTTCCTTCATACAGAAAAAAATTTGTTAAAATAGTCTAAATTTCAGGCCGCTAGACCACCGGGTCCCCTTAAGACCAACGAGCCACATGCGTATGAATGTGACGACTGGAGTGATAATTTAGACCGCGAAGGCAATATAAAACAGAAAGATACTTTCTCTGGATAAAAATGGAGGAGAAGAAAGGAGACGAAAGAGACAGTGCAGAAACTATTCTCACATGTACAGACATTGTCTGTGTTATTTCACCATTGGTTGGTGAATTACTCATGCGCAATACACGCACGATCCTGTACTGTCCAAGCACTCTACTCGTAAAAATACCAAAAGACGCTGAATGCTGTTCTCGTGGTGCGGCTGAGCGCACGTTTTACCGAATAGAATATATAACCACTTTTTTTCCCTCAAGATATCTTGTACGCGTGACACGAGTGTAAAAAAAAAAAAAAAAGATGAATGAAGACGAAAGAGCAGGCGTGCACTGGTGAAAATAACACTTCGAGAGATCTTTACTTACATGGGAGATTTGGAGCGGAGAAAATTCGCCCTATACACGTTCTGAACATTTCAACGAATAAAAATGAAAGATGTATAGTGAAAGAAAGCTAAACATATAGGTGGGTTTATATACATGTATAACAATGTGTAGAGATGTGGGGGAAATATGCCAACGTATTTATGGAAGAAAAAATATGAGTATGTTGACATGTGTGGATGTATTCGTGAAGAATAAAATATCGTGTTTTGTTTTTAGTTCCGAGCATGTCCCTAAAACAGGAAGTTTGGATGGTAAGAGTTATGGTTCTTTTGTTTATCAGAAAAATCGTTAGAGCTCCATATGTGGACAAGGGTCCATATTTGTTTTATAGTATACAGAAATTTCTTTCGTTTTCTCTACTGAAGTCTTACAAACAATTACGCTGGGTTTCAAATATTGTGATCTGATGTTACAGATGACCACCAACAATACTATAAACAATTAAATTAGTATATTGAATAACAAGACAATTGAATTATCCTCACCCGTATATCCTGATATCAAACCATTTGGAATTATATAATTATAAATGATTTAATGGTCTAAACTTGGGGAAAAATTCTATTTTTGTTGGTAAAATATAATTATGAGTCACATTTACTGCGATGTAAAATAACAATTTTGTTCGCACAAAAGAATAAAAATTAAATATTTAGAAATTTTAGGAAATGCGCTTCTATGAAATTCACACTCACATACTTCCCAATTTCATTATGTTCAACGAATAGTTCTACCTTGCAATTTGATGTAAATTCATTCTCCACCGTTGATACGATACTCTCTCCCACTTATGGAACATCTACTTCAAATGTACCCATAAAAAATAGCGTCTCCATTGATATCACCACTTCTCCTCTCGATGTCACATGAGGTCGCATTCTTTTCATCACAACACACACATATACTCTCATTCAACATGTGACACAACCCCTCTCTCTATTAAAAGAATGAAAAAAATGTCGTAAAGTCTGAAATATACGTTAATACGAGGGCCGGTTAATTCGTTTTGCTCAGTAGAAGGTGTTAATATCGAGGCGCACGAAACGCACACTCTACTTCCTTTTGCGTGTACTCTTTCGCTTCACCTCCGTCGCCTTTTTTTAGATTATTTTTTTTCCTCTCACATATAGTATAACTATACGCGATAACGACTCGCTCGTTTTTTTTCTTGCACATTGGGGGCGTAACAGAGAGGAAAAAATCCCCACTTCTTTCTCTTCCACGTGTGCTTCTCTACAGAGGGAGAGCTGTTTATCAACTCCGCACACTTTCTATCCCGCTTTTCCTCTTACACCTCTGCGCCTTTATTCCACAACACCCTTATTCACCCCTCGTTCACCTCTTGTGCACCACTCTTTTGTACCTACACCGTTTCTATAATGTATATTCATATATTTATATATATTATCGATTCAGGAAAAGCGTTAGCAGACCTATTACCATCATCGAACGTCCCGTTAATACAAAATAAAATTAGCGCTCACAACATTTTATGCACTACAACATGTCAAAGTACCTTCGCTTACCCTCACCGCAATATTTATGCACACCGACGTTTCAAAGTATATTGTACTTGAAGTCAATTTGGCTCTTTTTCAGCAGCCGAAGAGACGAAAAAAGTATTCCAATTAATTCTCATAATTTCAATTTCATAACAATTCCACACACTTCAACGTGGGCCTCATATAAACGAAGAATATTGTTTAATATTGTCCGAGTCGAAATAATATCTCGCGTAATCACAAGAATATAAAAATGCGGAATAAATTAAAAAATTTACGTTCATTGAAATTTTCAAGAAAATTTGAGAAGTGTGTGAACTAATTTTTTTTTATCGTTAGTTTCAAAATAATAAATTTAAACTTTGAATTCTGTCTAAAACTGTGTACTCAAATGGGAATTGTTTTCCTCTCTATTCCATGCGTCAAAATGGCTCGGGGATCAAATTCTTTGAATCAAAATTATCTTTTTTTTTTCTTTTGTTTTATTTCAAACATATATTTGTTATTGACTACACTGTGTTATATATGCCGGCGTTATTCGTTCAATTTTGTGTATCGTGTGTCACTCTAGTTTCTCTCTCTTGCACTGGTACGCTTTCGCCTACACGTGAATTCCATTAAAAAAGGGAACCGGTGCACGTTGAACATGAGAAATATTCGTATTATAAAACGTACGGGGAAAAGAAACACGTGAGAAAAATGAAAAAGAGGAGAGCAACTAGAGACGACGATGGAGAAAGTTCATGAAATATTTATTGGGCGGAATAAAAACTAGAGGAGAGAAGTTGAAAAAAAAAAAAAATGCTCCGTGAATAGTTTGTGAAGAGCAAAGGAAATAGGACTAATGAAGTTGTTAGGTATACGAATTCTGATACTCCCTCGAGCAGAACTACAGGAATAATTATGAACAAATATTTCGAGCGTTCCATGATGATTTGATGATTATGATAGCATTTGTGATTATATTCGGAAGAATTTCAGAAGCTCATAAGCTAGAAGAATATGATCATTCTAGATCGATGCATAGTTTATAATGTATTTGTTGCGAAACTTCTTATTAATAGAATATTAAATGAATCAACTTTTCATATGCAAGTTCAAATGTATGAGTAGTATAGCTGACACATCATCACAACAAATAGTCAATTGTTTTTTGGTTGATCTGAAAAATCAAATTATAGCACGATAATAGAAATTTTTTTTTTTGAATCGACAAATTTCATCTGAATTCACAATTGAAAGCAGTGAATTCAATCCACATCATATCTATCTGTATTCAATTCCACGTCGGATAGAAACGATTTGTTTTGAATATGTAATTAGTAAGCACAAACATATTTCTGAATTTTTCAAAATGACAATACAAAAGATTAATTCGCAACATATGTTTGCATTTATTCTTGAGATATCTCCATCCAATATTCGTAATCATAATCTCACATCACAAATATAGAAGGAAAAATATTTTATCTCTATAATTTGTCAGGAAACAAAAGACAAATTGAAATGCAGCCCCGCTCACTTTAATTTTAGTGAAAATTGATTCACTTTTATATAGCAGTACAACTACGAGAAGCATTTACTTTTCTTCTTTCGTTTTTTCATCTTCTTTCCCGTTGTCGCGAGAAAAGTTGGGGATTCCGCGAGCAGCTCATTATGAACAGATAATAAATGCCAGTGAGGGTGAGGTCGACTGCAGAAACTGCAAACTAGATGGCACCTGAGAGACTCGTCTAGAGAGACAGCACTCAAAGAGAAATAGCAGCGAATTTCAGCAGGAAATCCGGGCCGACGAAATTACTCGGAGGCGGCGGAAACGAGGTCTGGCCAAGGCAGCATAGCGAGTTTGGTAATCGCTAGAAATAGTCAAGTCTACACTACTCACTTGCACGTGGGTATTTCCTGTGGGAAAGTAACTCACTCACAAACAATATTTCAATTTGACGTAAAAGGAGCAAAGGGGAATAATGAATATGTATAGTAAGGGCTAAGATATGGTCGATCGCGCAAGAAAATGCGTGTGATGCTGCAGACGGGAGAGCCACGAGACGTACGAGAGGGAGAGAAAACGCCTGTATGTGTATTGGCAACAAAGAGAAATTATTTTTCTTTATTTATTCGTCTTTATTTTTTCTTCCTGCGCATTTTCTATCGATGTTGCAGCACATGCGAGTATTTTTGGAGTGAGAGAAGCATAACTCAAACTTGAGAGGCGTTGAAACAAACCCAGGATGTTTTCCGAACAAAAACAAAAGATTATTTCTTGGTCGGTGTGAGAATTTTGGTAAAGAATGTACGTAGGATATATTGTTAAAATCTGGTATAAGGAAAACTTTCGGTTCGACTTCCTCTTTGATGATAATGAATTAGCCATGAGTGGACACGAGATATTTCTTATCACCAGTCTATACATTCCGACAGCTTAATCCAATTAATTAGTTAACCAATTGTTATTGTCATATTTTTCTCAGTATGCAGAAATTAGAGTGATAAATGCATGACTGAAAATATTGAATAGGTATGTAACTACATCCATATATAACATATACAATATGCATATATACATAGTTTCGAGCAGGTGACCGAATCAAAAAGGAAAAAAACGGGAGAGAGCAAGAGAGTCTTCTGGGTGATGCTTGAATATGCCAGTATTAGAACGAGTACCAGGGGAAACTTTATTGCCCGACGAGCTCTCAAGTCGTTACTCCTGATTTGCATTTGTTATTATAATTAGGAATAATCGATGCCCCAACACGTACCAAGTAAACCACAATGTCTGTATATGAATGTGGATGTGATTGTGTATAGGCAGGGGTGTGAATGTTAATGTGGCTAATAGCGTGAAGGTATGTGGTGAAGTAGGGACTACGGATATATACGTCGAAAATGATGAAAATGGATCATGATAATGTTTAAAGTTACAATGCATCCATAGACGTGTTCAAATAACATGAGCATGTATATTCGTGATTATAATGACAACCATGGAACGCGATAGCATCGGAATTCGACCGAAATAGAACTTTGATATATCAGTTATATTCGCGTTGAATTTCGATAAATCCTAATGCAGATATTCCACCTAAAAGTGCATTTACTGCAAAAATAACAGGAAAATTGTGTGAAATTTGTACGAATTAAGTCGGTATTGCAACTGAATTTGTCATAGATAACGCATGAAATAGATGAATAGACCTGCGATACACAGGTTTCTGAGGTTCAATATTACATTTGTAGGGTTTTACTCAAATGCAAACAACCCATTGAGATCATGAACTTGTAAATAAGATGGGAACTGAATTGTAATACACCAAAGGGATACAGCCAACATTTTGTACTAACGTTTGAAATCCAGACCTGATGATTTCACAGATGAAATACAATATCAGCAATTCAAATCCGTATTTATTTGGATAATAGTTGGTGAAGTAGCCGCACGTGATATTCATTGAAGAAAAAACAAAATCCATAACAACGTTCCTGCGAGATTTAAAAAAAAAAAAAAGAAAAATACACGATTCTCAGAATCCCATTTCAATGACATTAGAAGTAATTTCTCTCACGGCCTGCGCGTCACTATCTTCATTCTACATTTCATATGTGAAACTTTAGAAAGTATTTTTCAATTAGGAAATTCAAGTCTCGACATTGTCTTTGTCATTGTGTTTCCTCATTTCCTTTATGGAAATAATTTTGAAAATTTTATTTTTCTCTCCATTTCAAACAATTGTGATAGTTAGCAGGATAGTTTTCATGTAAAGCGAATAAGTGTGTTTTATTTGTACAGTTAAAAGGAGATGAACATTTTTTTCATCACTTTTTCTTCACAACCATAACAATATCCTGTGTTGAGGGAGTCATGGAAAAGAGGGTGCCAGGGCAACAGCAATACAAAAACTATATATACACACAAATATCAACAGCGGCGAGAGACATTTAGGTCATAGCACTGCGACGAGGTCATTGGATCTCCCATTCATTTAACTGACGTAACACAAACACATATGGACGGTCGGTGACTTGGATGAAAAAATGTTCTGGTTAGCGCAACGGTGATGGTGAAGGCACTTATCGGAAATTATCAGTGAGACGTAACTTCATATAACCGATCGAACACGAAACTGCAATTGACAACCGCTATAAATAACATATTTTAGTGTATACGTATATGGTGTTCTGAACATTTTATAACTTACGATTATAGTTAATTCATCTGCGATGAATTTCTTTTCAAATTACGTTCTTAATATTTACAATTATTTATATATTATAATTGATTTTCCCGTAATTTTAAAGATACATAAAAATCCTGACCTTTACCTCTACCTCACTGTAACAAACAACATGCGAGGATTGTTCCGTTTTCATCTTCAATAGCTATGTACAATTTCATTGGCCTAACGAACACTTGAATTCTCAAGTGGTGAGCATAATCATTAATTATCGACTAACAGTATAACCGTATCGATTTCTATTCTCGTTTATTTGATCATGATATTTATGATTATATCGAAAAGCAAAACCACTTGGAAAAAGTACAAACACATCTGACCGTGTTCTTCTGTTTCAATGCAGAAATTGTACGCTCAAGCCATAAGCTCCACTTATTTCAATTGTAGAATATATATATCATATTCCTTGAATATCAAAGGAAAAATCACCATGCACCATTGGAAAAATTCTTTTCATACCTTTTTTTCTTCTTCGCATTTTCTCACCAATTTTAAAACGTTCGAACGATTTTGTTGTTTTTTTTATGACCTCCCTAAATAACATGTTGATTCAGCGATTGCGTCCTATTTTTCATACACTCGAACATCAGGCTTTCATTAAAAAGACTATGTATGTCTATCATAAAAATTAGATTGTCACTACACAAAGTTGAACTACAAAAAATAAAAAGAAATTAAATCATCTTTATTGTATGGACTCTCATGTGCTCTTCTTTGGGGAAAAAAATCTCATTGTTCTAACAAACATCAGCCCCTCATCGATTAGTCTATTGAAATGTTACATTTGCTTTGCATTTGTTAGAGGACACAATTCCATTTTTGGGACGCGTTGGGGGGGGGGGGGGGGGGGGGGGGGGGGCGAGGAGCCAAGCCAGGGGGGGGGCGGGCGTGGCGCGC
>JAPYZH010000772.1:0-17497 GCA_030523085.1 Meteorus colon | reverse complement strand
GCAATTTTCATTATTAAGTGAATTGTAGTAACCTCTACATATTCTTAATAAAATTTCCGAGTATTTGGGCCGTTTTATGTTTGCCTCGCCGAGATGTAAATTTTTTCTAGAAATTAAGAAATGTTGCTAGATTTTTCTCTCCGTGCCCTATTTCATGGAAATGTTCACAGTTATTGGAGATTGCATTCGCTAGTTTGATGATTTTGCGATGCGTACAATCCACTGTTTTGCTTCTTCCTGTAGCTATCCGTGATACGAAGATTTGTCTCATGCATATATGAATGTGAACATTGTACATATCACTTTCTCCCCATTATGAAATTTGAGTACTGAATTGAACAAGCCAGAAAATAACGAAGTGGTATATATAATAATCCATTTGCATATAATATATGCATAGAGAGAAAGATAGATTCATTAAAATAATCGAACGCATTAAGGAAGAGAAATGGACGAACTCGCGCATATATATATATATATATAAATACCCTCCCTGCACACGCACAAGGACAGAAACACATATCTACTCACATATGAAATAAATGATCATTTGTACAAACAGAGATCGCGTGTAGAGTCAAGTGCCACTTGCGCTTGTGACGACTCTCACACGAGCGAGATTGTGGATAGAAAGAAAAGGAGAAATAGTGTTTAAATACAATAACCACTGATAATTGAATGTAGATTATAATTCTTTCTTTTTGCTTGCGTCAGACCGGAACGTTCCTAGTGTCTCCGAAAATTTGGATAAGGAGACGCATTGAGTGTCAGAATTCCATGAAAACGAATCATTTTATGGCTCATACTTTCGAGATGATATAATTTTGGGGACATATATTCGAAGAGAAAACATCAGCCTAAACAATATCAATCGGAAAATTGAAATAAAATTAAATTGCACATTAATTTTCTGTGAATGGGAATACCATGTATATGATAATATAGATATGAAGGTCGCCATGGTTCAATGAAACGACGTTGCAATACACATTATATTCGAAACCGTAGTCTCGTCTATGTATGTGATTATGTGTGAGAGTTAATATCACTCTCGTACCCATATACTTATATGAGTGTAAAAGATGACTGCCACTACATCGATATTCATATGTATGTGCTTATATAAATATACATACTCATGAAGAAAAAGTGAGGCAGAGTGGCGATCGTACGTCGACAAGTTTATAAATAATCTCGGCCTGGTCCGAGAATAGAAAATTTCATTGCGACCTATCGTGTGTGGACGAGGTGCGGGCGCACTCCTTCCGCAACTCCCGAGGAAAGTCGTGAGAGTACTCAAATATATATATATATATAAGTAGTAATTTCCGGCTGCACCTGTTTCACTCAAAACGAGTATTTATCAACTCAACGTCACAATTATGCATGTGTATTTATGTATTATTATCACTTGGATCATTAAAATCTCTCATCAGTCTCTTCCTTATATTATTTATTTTTCTCTTTCCCGTTGAATATCACCTTGCTTCTGATTATCCGATCAGATTCAGAGTTCTAAATTGAAAATAAGAGAATAATTTAGCGGACGAGAAACAATTTTTCAACAGCTAGAATGGGAATCGATATGGAAGAAGAAATGTAAGAGGATACAAATGTTTGAGTATTTGACGATAAAGATAACAACGAAATTCACATAGATTGTTGTTTATTCCTATGTATGTTGTAATTGTTCGAATGGGGTTCGCCTTCAATCTATTGGTTCCACATTAAGAATCCAAGTGTCTCGTATTGTACTTTTTTTGAAAATATCTCAGACTGTTTTAAATAGTGGTGTTTCATCTGTACGGTGAAGCGTACGGGAGTGTTTGAAGTATGCAATGTCAGTTGAGATGGGGAATGGAACATTGTAGGGATTCTCAAACCGTAGTTTGCCCGAAGAATTTGCAATTGGATTCTTTAAGATTAGAGAAAGCACTTTTATTGTTGCCTTCGAAGTCCTCTTGATACGACTCAGAGATTCTCTGTGAAAGTGATTTATAAAATAAAATTGTTCATAATAATCAACAAACAATTCGGAAGCAGATCTTCCACTTTTTTTTTCCAGTTGCTCAGATTATTTCCTCCCGACATTGCATCCACACTCTTATTTTCAGAATACAATGTCATTTCAAATTCTACTGCAGTTCAATATCATTGGTTGAAGCAGTTATTTACGTTTTTATATCTCGATTAAAACCCCAAATAGTCTTGTGCACAAACTCTGTTGTACATTTAGTCCTGAATCGAATATTAATACCTAACTGCAAAATGTACATCTCAAAATTACTGAACAGATGTGTAGAATAATACGATCGACGTAGCAGGTGAGTTCTCCAATCAACTCTTTCGAGGTCTATGATTTCCTGTCGATTCAATTTTGACGTCAACTTCAGTATTTATGTCACTGCTGCCGTTAAATTGAAATCTGAATTGAAAATCACCGGGTGCAAAATGTGAGAGTCAAATTTATCTAGATCGTGAGATAACTCTTGATTTCAGACCGTCATGTCAAGAACATTATCTTTTTAATTCTTGAATTTTCGATTCAGATTCCAATTTAGAATCGGATATGATATGACAAACAGAAAAAAACATCGCCGATGAATCTTATGCAGCTGCATCAATGGTATTGGAGAGTTCGTATATAAAAAAAAATCAACTAAACAGCATTAGAAATAGTTGAAAGAAAATAGAGGTCTTGGAGAAAGATGTCACCACGTCAGTAACACTTTGGTACAAAGGGTCAGAAGAAAATTATGTATTGAAATATATCTAGTTGAAATATCTGACACACATTTTCAGCATTTAATGTGTCTGGAAGTAAGTGTGAGTACGGTGTCACGCGCGTCGATTGCCTGTACGAATCCAGTGTGTATGTTCACAGGTATATATTTTACTGTAAGCCATTGGTTACAAACAGCAGTGCGAGTATGTGCCGCTATGTTGCTACCGAATCGCCTAGAAACCCGAGCTGACCCGACTTGCAATCGCTGCGCGACGTCGCACGTTGGTTATAATGTTCTCGTGGTATACAGACACGAATGTATGTGAATAGTATAGAGCACAAGAGGCACGTGTCGTGAGACTGATTTCGTGTGAGTACACACACTGCTGCCATTAGGAGAGTCACCCATTCACTTCTTTACGATATGTTCGTAGTTCTTTCACTATTTTGATTCAATGGTAAGCCGATTATTTTTCAATCAAATTCTTATTGGAATATATATGAAGCGCAGTATCGACTCAATTATGGTGCGATTTATCTTTAGAGTCATAAGATAAATATAAATCAACCTCCATTTTCTTGTATATTATCATTCTTTAATTACACAGTAGTTCAATCTTGTGATATTGTAATATCCACCTGATTTCAAATACATGATTCTATGTTTTTTTTAAAAGAATGATATACATCATGTTGATAATCGATTACAGTGGATGAATACGAGAGATCAGA
The DNA here is from genome assembly GCA_030523085.1 of Meteorus colon. Taxonomy (NCBI): domain Eukaryota; kingdom Metazoa; phylum Arthropoda; class Insecta; order Hymenoptera; family Braconidae; genus Meteorus; species Meteorus colon. Next base: position 14,040 of record JAPYZH010000772.1, on the reverse strand, counting down.
AAATGATGATTCGATTGATATCGTATTTATGAGAATATTTGCATTTACTGGAAATTTCGTCGACCATATTCTGTTGCAGTCTATATGCGAGATTAAAGAATTCTTTATGCATAACCTCGTCTTCTCAATATAATCCTGATGCATAGTACCTCTGATAAACCAATTCACACTGTATGAAATGTGAACCTGATATATGAAACGTGCAAATAAGGCAATTCATAATTTTGGATGGGACACGGAATTTTGTTTTTGAGTCCAAATAATTGATTTGTGATCAAAGACCGTGACTTGTGATACTGTTATTACACTCAATTCAAAGCGAGTTTTTGTCTGACTGTAGAAACCACAGAACAACATTTTTCTCCTAGATTAACAGGTGAAATTGGTGAAGCAGAAGCAACAAATTTTTTTCCTATGAACGAATTGTGATAGAAAATTTCCGATTTATTGTGGTCAATCCGCTCATTTTAATTTTCTTGATTCCTTCATCGCGTTTTATATAAGGAAAAAAGGAATACGTCTTTTTTTAATCCGGCCGCTAGATAAATCCATTCATTGTTTGCGCTATGATAAAGAAAAGAAATTATCGCAATCATACAACGAGTCTGATAGTTGCAGCCTGAGAAAAAAGTGAAGATATCGGTCATTCAATGGGACGCAAATGTCTTCAGTTCAAAAACTGGATAGTAAATAAATTATACAGACGATATTTCAAACAATTCCTCGTCCATCTTTGGACTGTTTATTTATGAGAAGGAAAATTGTCACTGACAGACAACGTTACAACTCGTTGTCTTTGTTTCATGAAATTTATTTCTTGAAAAGTTTGAAGCATCCTCGGAGTCGACCAAATAATAACGCCGACAATGAATGAAGCAATAACAAATCAAATATTGCAACCAACTGTATTGAATATTAATTACCACAGATTCATCGTTGAAGCATTCTAATCAGGATTGTACTTGAGCGAAAAATAATACAATGGGTAATATGCTTTTCTTTCACGATACAAAAAAAAAATCAAGTTAAATATGTATCCATTCCATTTATTATATGCATTTACTTATCGAAGTGAAGAGTATAAAAACGGTGTGGCATTGCTCTACGAAGCGTGACCGATCCTGCAGACTGCGTTGTGACGATCATTATGCAACGTTTTTGTGTTCAAACACTGTACTCTATCGGTTTATGGCCTTGTCCATTTCTGCCATCGCCAACATCGCATCGCCTCACTCAATATATTGCAAAATAAATTAATTATAAATTTGATTGTAAACCTCACGCATGTAAAACAAACAATTTGACCTTATACGTACGTTGGATGAGAAGAAGAAGGTCGCGAATGATCAAGAATACATCTAATCGTGTTATCGGATCAGAATAATAAAGAAAGGATGATATAAAAGTATGGCAGCCATTTTATTTCTATATGGCTTCAGGCGTTATTCTGATATAATTAAATAGAAATTAATTCGAAGTCACATGGGAAAATTCAATGAATATCGATCGAGGACTATAAGATATCAAAGATCCTCCCATGTCATCATGTCAGTTCAGTATTTTAATTTATAAACAATTATGTGCGACCTTCGTTATCGATTTGTCAGAATGACAATTATAATAATGTCCTGGATCCTTCGCTAATAAAAGATTCCACCTATACAATAATACGATACAAGGTTGTCGCGTAATCGTGTCACTGTCAATTGGCAATATTTTTTCTTTCTTTATTTTTTTTTTATTTTCTTACCTCATCAATATGTTTGTCATTTCCCTAAATTCTAATTACGAGTGTCAATATGATCTCAATCAATATTCTGAGAATAAAATAACTCCATTGGCAGAGGACGTATACTGTGACGACGAGAAAAAATAAAACAGAATAATAAAAGAAAAACGTGAAGTGATAAATTAAAATAAAAACGCGAAAAAAATGTACTGGTGATGAATTGAAAAATCTCTTTTATCTTGAGAACTTATGCGTATAAGAACATTGAATATGTGCACATATTGTGCAAACACATATCCAAGACCTTGCCGAGCCTTGACCTTAGAACCGTTACTTTCTCTACCATTCTGTACGTAAGAATCCTAGGGAGCCAATTTTGTTTTATTATTTGTGATATCATTTTTAGTGAGTGGTCTACTTGGTTTCCACCATCCATGAAACTGAAATCGAACGGATGTATACAGCGTTTGGTGCTACAATGTAATGCCAATTTACACGAATTATGAATCGAAGGATATATCAATGCGATTTTTGTTTCTTCTTCATTTGCCTACGTATCCGAATATAAATCAGGTAATTCCAAATCCTCCTATGAAGATTCAAAGTAGCAAATATTTTTGGAATTAAATACGGCCTTTACCTACCACAAATTGAAATTCATATACAAAAGTCTGAGGTGTTATTTCCTCATTTCACTTCATGGGCGACCCGAAGGACGTCTGGTCTGTTATTTCATTCTGCATGGTGAGATTTTGATTGGATATGAACATTCTTCTTCTACATTGAAACACAACTCAAAGTTCCATATAGTATCTTATAAGTCCTCGATGTTGAACGCATTGCATGGAACGAATGGTGCTATTTCTTACAAAATATTCGTTTAATTAGAAGCAGTTCAGGTTGCGATTATTTTGAATATACATTTGCTTATAAAATACTTACACGAGATAGCTATAGAAGACCTAAACGCTTTGCTCTCGTGTTGCATGTTAACAGATTTTATAACCTCCAAAATTTCAAGATACATTTATTTTTTTCATCATTAATTTTCAGACGACCAACATTATATAAAATGTAATAAATAATATATTCATTTATTTATTTATAGCACTATTTTAACTTAGCGTCACTAAAAACAACACGGCACTCGGCTTGTCGCGGGAATGAATGTTTTGATAAGTAAGGGGGCGTTGTGAGAAGACCATTGAAAAATGTAGTATAGCAATTCCAGCTATCTAATTGATAGCTTCAGTAGCAATATTTCTTTCTCCGTGTATGCTGCTTTTATTACAGAATTCGCATAAACATTTCTCTAATCTATGTCATGGGGAAAAAGAATTTAAGTAATAATTTAAATCACCACTGTTCCTTCACGCAATTCTGTTGATATCTTTCGTGGGAATTTGCCACTTGATGGCAAGAGTAATTCCTTCCACTCAGAAATTCATATTAATGTTCACGAATTCCTTTTCATTCACAAAAATGAAATCTTGCTCTGAGTGATATTTCCAATAATAACCTTCATAGATTCATAAATAATTCAATCTTGTAGTTCCGATGCAAATCTGTAAAAAACTTGATTGGCCGAATAATTCATGAAATAATATTAATCTTATAATGAAAGTCGAATTCAATTTTTTCGTCTGTACGGCTAAATTTGCTACGCAATTTTTAAGGAATATAACTCCTAAACTTTTTAAATGAATTTCCACCTTCGTGTTCATGGCAAGAATGAATGAAATTTTCATATTGAGTTTAATATATCCACATTAATTTGGTTAATTCACCTCGTGACACGTGGAAATATCGATTAAGAATAATTTATTCAGTCATCAATAAAAATTGAATGTTGAAATTCATCGTGAAAGAAATGCCGATATGCGGCATGAAATTTCTGTCTAAATGGAGAATGAATATGATTTTGAAATTTTTTCCAACCCAACGGAGTTTAATTGAAGGGATAATCGGATAATCCGACGATTCATTCAAATCTCACAATGCAATTCGAATCGAAAAACTGTTTGTCATATGAAATTTTTTGACAGTACATTCGTTATGGAATTTTTTGTCAACACCGATGTCAAAATTATGTTGAAATGAACCTGCGTGAATAGTGAATACACGTCACATATTAATCGTGTCAAATATTTGAGTACAAAGATTCATAGAGAGTGCAGAATTCAGTTATTCATAATGAAAGAAACGTTGAACAATTCTACCATGAAATAATCCAATGAGCACTACTAATTCAAAGCATATTATTAAAAAAATAAAAATCACAGTGTTGTGCAGAGTTACTGATGATTATTGAAGTGCCGTTGAAATATATTACTTGACGACAACAATGAAATGAAAATAAAAGACATAAATGACGTCCAAGCTCCATTCGTGCGATTATTATGTGTATACAATATGTGACGTGTCCATGTTACTGCCATGGCGAAAGAGTTATGCTACATATGACATTTACTCGCCGCTATATAGTTTGCTACTGATGGGTGACTCATGTTTAACCAATATTTAACATTCTGATGCGATGCCACCATGACTATGTATATATCTACTTGTACATAGTCCATCTATTTCCTGTATTGATGCATTTTTTGATAGTATTCATCTGAATACGCATTTTAAAGTGGGGAACGAAAAAATAACGAAGCTAACCCTGTTCAATATGATTTTTTGTCATCATTTGAGATACTGTCGGGTGTTTTAAGAGAATTTCAAATTTTACTAATCAAAATATAGTACCGAATGAATTATTGAATATCAATGAAGTATTCAATTTTGTGAATGTTCATCTAAAGTAGAGTTGAATTTATATTTTGTTTGTAATTTTATTGACGCGATGTGAATCTTCGCGTTTTCCGAGAGATTTAGATGAGCAACAAGTCTTAATGAAAATACCGTAAAAAGTTTTTTTTATTGATCAAAAAAAGATTACGATCTCTGTTCCAATTTTCAGTCAGATATGTACTCACCCAGCTACTGGTGTTCGATGTTTGGAAAAAGATGGGAAATTACTGATTGTCACTACCTTGTGTGATAAAGTATCGCTCGACAATTCTCGATGTATTGATCACGTTCATATATTCCGATATTGTCAATATTTGCTTATGCAGAAGATGCGTCACATGAGAAAGTTTTATCATATTACAAGAATTTTTTCCGTTTCTCCGAATCAGGTCCATTTTCTAATACAATGTCAAGTTTTCTATGAAAAATTGTATCATGGAAATGAATGAAAATGTACATGGATTATTGTTTCGTTTTTCTTTCTTTCGACACGTTTTCGAAAGTACTTCCCGAAAAGTGGCTTTTCCTTATTCAAAAAGTGATAACCATTCAAATGGTTTCGGATAAAAAGAAATTGCAAACTCTCATTTTTTTTATTCTCTTCATGCTCGGTCAATCACACGATTTCCGCTCCGCCGTTCTGTTGCGTATACCCTCACTCATTCTCACTTTTGTTTGTGTTACGCGTGTGTGATAACCGCACTCAACCAGAATATGATTTTCATTCATTTATTCAAAAAACAATAACAAGGAAAAAATTGAATGCATATCCCCAAAAAAATCAGCGCGCGAACGAGTGTTTTACTTCATTTTCAAGTTCCATATGATTTGGTGCTTCTCTTTTTTCATTGTTTTTTTATTATTGGAGCTGTTTAAAAGCAGCAATACGATGGTTGTGTGCATCTCATCCGTGAAAAAAACCTTCGATATATCCAGCTGTATTGACAAATATAAGTTTGTGTATATGTATTCACATGCATTTGTGTAAAACCGTATCGAAGGTCGTTGAGCCAAGAGCATATATGCGCGAAACAATATTATTATTGTTTTACGTGACGAATACATGCGTGAAAACAATAAATATCACAATTATACTTGAACTAGTATTCAACATCACGCGCGTTCATTGTCAGATGTAAAAAAAATCGCTCACGAGAATACTCGCTCACACCTACTACTTTATTTGACCTACTAACACAAAACAATTTCAACTTAATCATAATTTGAAGTATTTGTTATTATTATTTTCTTATATTTATTATGCGCGCGTCCACACATAAACGATGATGAGAGATATTTTTAACGCCAATTTTTAAATGAACACGCAGCACAGACATGCGGAATTGTTGTGAAGGAGGCATCTTTAGAGGACAGATAAAATGATAAAAATTTTTTTCATATTTCATCATCTACAAATATATATTTTTACGATGATGCCCATATTATGTTAAAGTTTTTATTTAATAAAAACGCAGCCGCGGATTAGTGAATATTTTGCATTTTTATATATATATCTTTGCTTTGCTATCGCAGCAGTTTATGAGGCATAAAGGAGGATAAAAGATTCAAAGATTTTTATGATTTCAATTCCCGACAAGAACATTTTATCCACATGTAATCTTCAACATTTTTTACTGCCGAAATACAGATGTTCATACCCCGTAGATGATATTATGTTGCAGTGAACTTGATGAGTTTCGTGGTATACCAACGAAGTTATGGAGAAATTTGCTGAATTCAAATAAATGTTTCGGTTTTTCTAGTTTATAGTGAATGTAATTTTGCTAGCTGAAGCTTTTTACAATGATGAGTTGTTCTGGTGACATGGAAGTTCGAAAATTTGGATGGATAAGTCGAAAAATACTTTGAAGTACTAATTTTTTATGGAGCATTATTGTAACGAAACACTCTGAACGGAGAGATGTGTTTGTGGTAGAACATTGTTTGTCAATTTGGTAATTTAAATCGCTGAATTACAGATTCTAGTCACTTTTTTCCTCCGCTATTGCTTATTGTTTGACCCAAGAATCATCGTTCAAAGTGAAAAGAATTCTATCGCTTCCGAATGTCCCATTAGTTACTTTCGTGCTACCGAATTTTGCAATCAATTTCAATTAAATTATCCCATACTTCCAACTTCACGATATTCTAATGAATAATAATAATAATCACCATTCTAAGTTGGATGAACGGAATAAGTTCGCACTGAAATCTTCGATATCTTATTAATAAAATCGAAAAAGATTTTTTGATAAATTAATACGAGATTAAAATAGTACGAGATTAATGAATGAATAATTGTACAAAAGATAACTCAAGAAATTGATGAGTGAAGAAAATTGGTTGTCCAAAAATATGAAAAATACAAGGAGGAGGATGATTCAGCGGTAATACCAGCTGTGCGGTAAATCCCCGGGCGCGTCCATATACTTAAAGTTGTGTGTGAAGTGCGTACACTTTCACCGATTTCAAGACCAGTTTTTATTTCGTCTTGAAGATTTCGAATTAAACATCGCCACGTAATTCTAATAACGATGGTGCGAAAAAAAAAAAAAAGTGATAATAATGATGATAATAATGAATTGAAAACAACGGGACTAGACATTAAACCTTGAGCTCATCATCATCTGGCGATTAAGTGATCGTAAATAGAGAATTTGACGTAGCCTTGTAGATTTCGATAATTGTACGATCAACTTAGTAACTATTGAATAGAACATACATAATTAGCAGGAAATTCGGGTGACTTTTTTTGCTACTGAGCTAAAACATTTTCCTGTATAACTAATACACCATATAAACCATAGAATGATATTGCGCAGCAATATCGTCAAAAGAAGCTGACCTCTGTGCTGATGTTTTATCGACGGAAAATAGAAATGACATGAATAAAATAATAATATTATAATATAAGAGAAGAATGCATATTCCTAACTGAAAATATAAGAAAAATTTTGAGAACCAGTGTGTTTTGTTTTATATTTTTTTGTTTCTCCTAATGAGCTGCTTAATTTTTCTCTTTATCATAATTTCAATGAAATTTTTATGCTGAATTTATGTTTGCAGATGGCGCGGTTCAGTATACAAATTGATATGGCGGGAACTCATGGTCTACCTCTTTCTTTATTATTTAATCAATTTAACATATCGATATGCGCTTAATGAAGAGCAACAAAGGTAAGCAGCATTTGAAGTGAATATTCATATTAAAAAGCGAATCAAACTTAGCACACTCTCTCTCTCTCTCTCTCTCTCTCTCTCTCTCTCTATATTTCTCTCTCACTTGTGCCATTCTTGGTTAACTCTCATTTACATTAATTCACTTATTCATCCTTCTCTCCCAATCTTATTCACATTCCTAATGATCACATATATAATAATTTATTACGTATTGGAATTCTACAAAGGAGCATTTGAAAATGGTGGACTCAAATATGTCACCTTGTTCCACTTATATTCACAGACGAACACATAGACACATTGGAATCAATATGTTCATATTCGAATCAATATATATATCGATTAAATTTAATTATTGTGATGTCCTCAACAAATATGGAATATCTATCAATATATGTTCTATTTCTTATTCTTAAATGAACTAAATATCAAGTAATGAAAATTGAGGTCGCATGATACACTTCTAATTAATTATACAGTTTCTGGAGGATGGTATGAATGTTCAGCTAATTTTTGAAGCTCGCCTCCTACTACCACAGTTTTTAACAGTTATAGAGTTGGACGTAGCAAGAAAACCAATTCTATATTGAGTGTGAAAGTTGTGTTTCATTATTGTAATAGCCGAAAATCTTGTTTAATCTTTTTCATTCATGACATCTGAATACACTAGAACTGGAAGGGATAGTCATATCCCCATAAACGATGCTGAATAAATAGGGATCAAAATTAACTACCTGTTCAGGAATGAAATTTTGGAATAATGGGTATCTTCATCACGTCATCTTCGCATGATGAAAATGGTCAGAATCCAGGTGTTTATATCGTAATTTTTCGCAATTGAGTACGGAGAAGACAAAGCGAAAATAGTTGGTACTTTTTTTTCATCACGAATGATTAATATTATCAATAACGTATTTACTTTTTGGTATCTTCACTGTAAACAATCATACTTCAGTTTTGCTCGTGTATTCCAAATATCACATATTTTCAATACAGCATGAGATGTCGCCATCAATTTTGAGGATGAACGTCATAGTTATAGTAATTGAATTAACAGTTTTTGATTATGAGTGATGGGATTTAGGTACTTGTACTTGATTAAATCTGGCTGAAAAGAATATTATATTTCGTTTTATGAGAAAAATATCGATGATCGTCATTGGTTGAAAAAATTCAGATATGCTATTCACTTACGGTATGTTTGCACATGATTGATCCCACTTCTATAGATTAATACAAATCAAAGCACGTGAATACACAACTGCTCATTCATTCCGTTTCTTACTTTCTATTAATTTATAAAATTCCTTTTCATATTATTCGAAACAGCAATAATAATCATAAATCCTTCATGGATAGCAGGAACATTTGTCTGAAAACCCTTCTCGTCATCAAAGTTATTTAACTCCAATCGAATGAACCTAGAAATAAGAAATAATAATAACCTATCTAATTCATCTGAAAGTTTTTCATTGTTGCTCTTTCAATTCCAGAATATTTGAGAAAGTGAGATATTACTTTGGTAATTCAAGTGAATCAATACCAATGTCTTTTGTCCTTGGCTTCTACGTGAGTCTCGTAGTGAAAAGATGGTGGGATCAGTACAAGCTACTGCCCTGGCCCGACAACCTGGCACTTTTCATCAGCGCTGCCATTCCTGGAAACGTAAGTTGTGCACATATACGCTAAACATGGCATCCGAACATTAAGATAAAAAAAATATACTAATAATAATACGATGACGTATTTATGTAAATTGATATGTGCATACATATGAAGTAAGATCGAAGAAAAAAGTCATCTCGATGACAATTTAATCTGATGCCTGCGGGTCTCAAGTAGAATTAAATGAGAGCAAAATGAAGTATAATTACAAATACCTTGTTCTCTATATGTGATGAAATGTAGCCCAATTAATTTTTATGTCAAAATAAGTTAGCGCATATTCTTCGTTACATCAATGAATCGCCATGACACCTTTCGATGTCGTTAAGCCCAATGAGTAGGTAACAGTACATAATGCAGTACGATCATTGCACATCAGCCACTCCCCGAACTATCGAATTATAAAGTCAAATACTATGAAGAATAATCAGATAGAAGGTGGAAAGAAAGATGTAACCGATACAAATAATTCGGTACATAAAAAAAATCCTTTCATGAATTTTCCACAAGTATTTATAGTGAAATTGGTAAGAAGAAAAGTATATGTGACCTAAGAACAAAAATGATTAACGCTGAAAATTCTAATAACTGTAATTTGATATCTGAATTATCTTGAGAAAGAATGACGGAAACATAGCATAATGAAAAAGATTGTAGCATAAATTCAAGACAATTGTCAAGAGTGCAGAGTAATATCTGTTGAGACGCATTATTTCCTGTTAGTAATTGGCAGCACGTGATTTTACAGATTATCCATGAGGTCAGAGTGCTCGATTCATTCATACTTGGGACACAAACCTCGCCTTAACGTAACACAGAATTGTCAACTTACATTATGGAAATTGATATAATTAAGAACAGGGATGGGTTGACATACGATGTATGATCTTTCGTAATGGTTTCTCGAATCGAAAAAAGATAAATGGTGGTTGGGAGGATATTTCGGTGTATTGCGAATGGTATACTAGATCTGAAATGAGTAGGTATTTGGAGGCTTACATTTTTTTTATACCGGTTCAATGCTACATTGCTCATCTTCGAGTTGAACATAGGTGAAGGGAATGCACATGCTGCCATTTTGTAAAATCAGAACGCGTAATTGCAAACATGTTGTGCCTTTTTCTGATTCCATTGTCGTCGTTAGTAAATCGTTGGAAATAGCTCCAGAGTTGGAATCATGTAAGAAGAAATAACATTCAACCATGTGCGTTAGAAATAATTGAATGACATGTTAGCATAGATTAGATATTTCCAATCTATGCTAACATGTTATGCTCTTTTTTTCCGAACCATTAGCCCTATTTTCCTACTTCTATCAAATTCCGCTATTGCGTGGCTTGACTAATCAACGTTGACCGATGTGTTATTCTCGATTTCATCATTCATTTTTACACTTTGAATTGATCGATTATTTTCTACTCTTTTGCATTGCGTATAATTCACGCTTCTACACCGTTGATGGTTGCGCTAACGATAAGCTCGTGCATGAGTCCATTCACCCTCATAATTCATTGCAATTTCTATTAGTTTCTTGCTCGTCGATTTTCCTGTTGATGTTAATGTTATATATCAACGCTGTCTATTCATCAGCGTGAGTATTTTGCAAATAACTATTGGAAATTGTTGTCCGATGTAAGACAGGTTGATTTCACTTGAAATCTAGTTGGCATTCAAATGACTGAATCGTGATGTCAATCTTTCCTCTACCTGAAGTTGGTTCATGTGTCTAAATGGGCAAACTTGATGGAAATGTTATTCTTAGTTGCCCCATAATAACTCCAATGATGCACGAATGTCGGAATTTTCCACAGTCAATTTCAATGTCAATCTAGTTGATGAGAAAAAAAAACAAACAAACAAAAACGGAAGACTGTCTATGTTAACTGCATGAGAATGTGGTTGGCAGGCAAATACTGATCTTGACGGAATGGAAAACTGTAATCAATTTCTCTATGATGAATTGTAAATTTTTGTCATATCGATATCAGGATTGAATCGATAGTGGCGAGTTAGAATCACCGATGATCTGAGAAACTGATGGAATCGTTTCGCCAGTTTGACCATTTCAAGGGATTGGAATGTTGAGTTACCCCTAGTTTTCCGTTCAGAAAGCTTCACCTTCAACCTTCACAATTCACCCTGAGTATCCCACCATCCTAGGGGGGGAATCTTTTGACAAGCCACAAGTATCTGAACCAGAATAAATATCAGTTATATGAGTGATTGTCTAGTAAGCAATAAGCTCTTCACGATAACAAAAAGACGAAATTCTATGATAAACAAAAGCATAATGGTGAGGAGGGAAAAACATAAGAAGAGCATCATCTGTTTTGTGCATAACAAGATGTTGCCTTGATGATGGTTGTATATACATACATACACAAATGTATTGAGAGTTGAGGTCAATACTCTCTTCCTGCACAAAGTGACAAAACAAATGGAATGAGTGAGAATTCTAGAAGACAAAAAAAAAAGAAGTAGGAAAAATTACAAGAGAAGACGGAGAAGAGATAGATAGATAAAAAGAAGTGACAGTAGACTCTTTGTGTCTTTTGTCACTGGCGGGGTATGTAATCTCGGGCCCTGACCCGATCCGACCGCGAGACAATCTGAGCTTTTACCTTCTCGATTACGGTGATGTCTGTGTATGTAAAAACAGTATATAGTATATATGAAAATCTCGGAATTTTTACACAGTCACACACGTTTTTTTTTTCTTTTTTTTTATACTGAGATTGAGCAGTCTAATGGCTCTCACTGCCGAGTGACTTTCCTAAGTAAATGGAAAAAGATAAGAGTGCATTTTAGTATTGTATGTAGTGAAAGAAGAAGGTGAGGGAGGTGTGCGTGAAGGGAAATGACGAACGAGTGAAAACGGTTGTATTCAGTTGCAATCTGATTTTATAAAGTGATCGAGTTATTGGAAATTCGAGAATGTATTGAACGGTATCAATACCATGAGGTTCGCTGATTAATTCTTGAGATATATACCTTTTACAACACCACGTGTTTCTGTTTATACGTTTGATAGAGATTGCATACTTGTGATTACAAAATGAAATGTACACTCACGTTGGTATTGTGGAAGAAAAAAGCGAACGGACGAAGTAAATTACGTGAATGGAATGCGAGTGTGCGAAAGAACAGGTACAGAAAAGGTTATATTGAATCGAGGAAAAGGCTCAACAAAACTCATAGGAATCATTCCGATGGGATTATAAAATCAAGTATTGAACAATAGCATAACGAGAATGAGTTTTTATGAGCCATAAAAACGAATATCAAAGATTGATTGAGAACCATGACTTATTCAGCACATTTCTTCTGAAATATGTAGACTTAGTGAACGAAAGCCCTGTTGATAACAGAGTTGACGAAAATGGATGACCCTCTCATACAATAATTGAATTGAGGGTTCTTTTCACTTGAGACCCTAAAGAAAGGCTAATTTCATGAATTTTTCGACTCGTTTATATTATAGATATTGCTATAGAAGTTGTTACACTTCATAAATACTCTTTCGAAATACATAAAAAGAAGGGTTTTTCATCCATCTGAGTCATTATTTATGCACGAAAATGGTAGTTAAGAAAATGTTCCGAAAAAATTGTAGGTCTACGCTGTTAATGAAATCTCAACGATGGATCATTTGAAACAGAAAAATCAAACAACTAGATTCAGTATGTTGATGGCTACAGTACATGTCATACAATTTTTTTTATATGCGAAAATAACAAAATGTGGGATATTTTTCGCAAAAATAAAAAACAGGTGGGTTTTTCATCGTTTCTGACGAACGAAATTTGTAAATATTAGAGTTGAAATTTTTTTTTGGTATGCGCTATGGCTATAGTTGCAAAGAATATGTGGTTGAATTTTCATGAATATCGGCTCGGTAGTTTCGAAGATTTTATTAACGAGCCATCGAAAAAGGTTGTGTCGAGAAAAATGCGCTTAAATTATTTTTAACGAAAAATCGTGAAAAAATTTCACGCCTGCTCACTCAGCGATGCCTGCACCATGGAGTATGCCTTCGACTCTTTCACAGTGTTTATCTTTTTTTGTTTATTGTAAATTGTAGCAGCAAGAATCTGAAAATTGTAAAGTGAGAAGACCCTCATAAACTTGGATGATCTCCACGAAGGCTGGCAGAGCGGGAATCATGAGAGTATTCAGGCTCCAAAATTCAAATGTAGGATGTTTCACTACCTAAAGACCGCGCCTCCCTTATGTGGAAATATTGAGCCTCGTTCACCCCAGGCCAAAAATTTTTCTCAACGCATTGGAGGAAAACGCCGAGAGTTTGAAGTCAAAATGTTTCACAATTATTGAATTTCCGAAGGGAATCGGAGGGATTAGTGCAATAGTGCGAAAAAAAAAAAAAAAAAAAATGGGACCGACAAGAGAGCCGAGGAGCGCGTTATACAACAGGTTGCTTTAGTTCAGTAAAGTACACGGAAAAAAAAATTTAGCTCTCAGAGCTATACTGTATAGCTACGAGAGCTGTACGCGCTTTATAGTCTATCATATAGTTGCAGCAGCTGTATTTTAGTCAGCTCTCTCAGCTGAACGTTAGTCAGCTTTCAGAGCTGTACAGGATTGTTCTGAGAGCTATACGGGATTGCATGTTGACACATTCTATAACCTTTAAAATTGACGAGTTTATTCAT
>JAPYZH010000771.1:0-27219 GCA_030523085.1 Meteorus colon | reverse complement strand
CTGACTAAAATACAGCTGCAGCAACTATATGATAGACTATGAAGCGCGTACAGCTCTCGTAGCTATACAGTATAGCTCTGAGAGCTAAATTTTTTTTCCATGTATACTAGCATAGACACAAATTTATCCTGTAATTATGTATGCATTCATATGTACATTTGGTATAGGTACATCGGAAAATTAGAAGGGAAATTTAAACTGGATTCGCTTGAATGTAGTATTTTAGAATCTAAATATTTTTGGCGCTATGGGATGAAAAATAATAGACGCGTATTGATATTTTAGCATTTCATACCGTAGTTTGATGGGTTTACGAAAAAATTTTTAAAGTTGAAATTACAATATTGTATGTGGGAAATCTTGTTTGCTCCTTCTCTATATCCAAATATCAATACAAATCATTTCTTTGATATCTTGAAATTCAACTTCGATTATTATTTTCCAATTTGGTCACATGACGTCGGATAATTTAAAATTTATGTTCAATGTTGAATGCCCTAAAAGTAGTTTAATACAAACTAATATTACAATGTTGAAGCAAACATGACAATTTCGAGTCAAATTAGAATTTGTGAATTCTATTCAACTCATCTTTCATATCATTCTGATTGTGCGCTAATTAGAATACATATTTCGAATCAATTAGTTAATAATTATATTAAAAATCTGAAATGATTCCGACCAATGAAACGAAAGAAATAATTCCAATTCAGGTCGAATGTTCTATCTTAAATGAAATTCATATAATTACTCAACTCGAGTATTTTTTTCTTCTCCTCTTAGACGAGTAGAATATTTTCGAACATATAACTAAATTATAATTAGTGCAATTCCACTATTTGTTTCTGGGATCTATTGCATGAGAAATGAAAACCAACAAGACTAAATTTATTCAAAATCTCTCCTCTATTTTCTCAATTATTCTCATTTCCAATTCATTGAAAATTAAATATACAACATGACTACGTGATGTAAGATGAAAGATATTGATGTTAGAATGGGAACAGACAAACCTGGACTATAACGATCTACCAATGATGAGAAGAGAACTCAAGTAATCACGAAAGAGACTGAACGCGGGATAGGAAAAGATGAGGGTCCTCGTCAGTTCGATATATACTAATACATACACATAGTTATTCACTTCTATAATATACAACGAGAGGAAAGGAACGATCGAATGTCGAGCATCACAGAATGTCGTTTCCATAAAGACAAGTCGTGATAATGAATCGAGCATGCTTTGCATCACGTCCGGTGATCTTTTTATATCACCATCCATCCATCCATCCATCTTAAATAAAAATCATATAACCATCTCCAAGTTTATAATAAAAGCTGAGATATTTGAATAAGTCTCACTGATGACACCAATTCATTGTTACTTCAACTAAACAAAAGAGCACATTTGAATGAATGAATTATCGACTGACAATCAGAAGCAACAAGTACATTTACAATCCCAATGAAATAATATGGAAAGAAAAAACGAATGACACTAGAAAGACCTCTGATATATACGAACAAACAAAAATTGCGACATTTGGCCAATGCTGATGGACACCGTTATATGTTAGCTGAAGAGAGATGATGGATTACTTGTAGAATATGTAAAGGGGAAATTCATTGGTGGATACATGATGATGGTTTCCATCTACACGCCAACAAAATTCTTTCAATACATCTATATTGCTCAACATGAATCCACAATGACACAATGGCATCAATAATACTCAATGACATAATGATATTGTGACTGTATTCTTTTATCACACGTGACAATTGATTAATATTAACGATATTGTTTCAAAATAAATGCATTTGTAAATGTATAATTCAACCAATGTATAATAAAAACTTTCAGTGTATGATCATGAACATGGAACATTGCTTATTTATATATATATTTTTTTTTTGTTTTTTCCAGAGCCAAATCGAAAAACGGTGGACGGTTATTGCGAGAAAAGTTAGAGAAAATTGGATTAAATTTACCTGCTGGCAGAAGGAAGGCTGCCAATGTCACGCTTCTTACATCATTAGTAGAAGGTAAATATTTAGATACATATTTCCTATTTTTATTGTGCATATGTCAGTAAGAATAATGATATGAATCACAAGAATGTTACTTTAATTCGGGTTCTAATAATTTTTTCATCTTAGAGACTCGAATCATTGATTTTACATCAATCCAAATCATCTGATTTGAATCTGATTCATTGTTGAGTCCAGAATTGTTTCATTATTCGACTGGACAATACATATTGACTAACAATAAATGAATAATTCATTCCGTGAGATAAGAGTTGGCATACAGAGTTAAAAGACATCAAATTCAAATTTTATTTCGTTTGATCAGCTTTTGAAAAACATATCATACTTATATCAAGGCAACAATGTATCACTTGAAGAAAAATTTTCAAAAACATTCCAAATCATATTTTCTTTTTACATCAAATCAAAACACTATTTGTCATCCACTTCAAAATATTATTTCGTGTCCAATTCATTCGAAGACAATCACAAGACCCCACTCAAGATCAATACTATGACTTGGGAGCATCCTCAATGCTCTAATCGATTCCCGTATTTTGACCTAAATCAATTCAACAATTATCTAATTCAAACTTTCTATAAACCAATTCATCCTAAATTTACCATAAAATTATAAAACTCGAAAGTATTAACGGAATTCAATCAAATATAAAAACTTAAATAAGAAACTTAATCCACAAATTATCGTTGAATTTCAAATTCATTACTTGAATCAAAAGTATTTTACGTTCTACTTAAAGTGCCAGAATTGGCATAAATGAATCCTATCAAATTTCATTCAAATAATTCATTTTTACCTGTTCACAAACTTATTATAAACATGTGTACATATAATGTGGTAGTTAATCAACAATCTACCTCCGGCCAACCATATATATTATATATATATATACGTTTGAATATGTATATGTAATTTATGATCGCGAAGTACATCTGGTCCAGTATAATCCGCATCAGATGAAGGAGGAGCAACTAATATGGAGCAAGAGCCCACAAGCCTCACCTGTCATCCTGTAAGACAACATTTTAACGACGTCATCGAACTTTGTCAGGGTGTGCTGGTGAAGACGTTGATTATAATTTATGAGCGTTGTAACCAGGCGTAAAACATACCCTCTAACGTATATTACTTCTCCACCAATACCACCGTCCATTGCAACTTGCTGGGCGCAAAATTAAGGATATAACATTCAACTGCCAACGGCTTATCTAAATAATCTACGAAGAGAATTCACTTGCATTGATCCAGAAACGAAATTAAATTCTGCCGTACCATATGCGAAATTCAAGCCAATTAAAACACAAGAAAATTGACAGAACATAGAATAGTGATTTTGAATCGGTATAAACAAAATTAGAATAATTGAAATCCAAATTTTGTGAATTGATTGAAAAATCAGAAATGGTTGGACTGAACAAACGTTGAATTTAAGAACATTCTTATGTGGAACCTTCGATTATTAATGGAAAATCTGGTATTTTGCTCTAATTGCAACTCATATTATTCATAATTTCATCGAAACTATACGTCATCAACAAATGTTGAGTACAATCGAGAAAAGAGATAAAATTAAGAATTAAAAACTAAAAATAAATCTGAAAACTTTCCATGTGCCAGAAATATTCCTGGATTTACTTCAGGTATAATAAAATCACATTGAATCTTATTGATAGAATTCAGTTCGAAAACAATCATAATTCTAAGCGCATCAATTATTTTAAATGTCTCTTGGTGGTATATACTCGTTAAAACCAAATCTCGCACTTGTTTTGTACCAAATTGCATCACAACGAGCAATATGGCAATCAGAGATATTTTCTCCAATTGTATCTAGCACGCCCGCGCGATTTCTCTTTCTCCGCAATTCGCCCACTCTAAACCAACGTCTTTGCTGATCATTCTCTCAGTTCATGCCAACCATCAAAATACAAATAAACGAGATGTTTTTTTTTTCTTTCTTTTTTTTTCGACAATCATACTCAAAGACGCGTAATTATTTTTGAAGTCATATGATATACAATGACACAAAAGAATAGAGAGAAGAGTTTTAGAAGAGACTGGCAAAAACGCGAATGTGAGAGTAGCAATAATACTCGCACATGTAGAACGCCTACACGTGAACATACGCGACGCGCTCCTTGTGGTCCTCTTCAACAACATCTACATGAGATACGATGAAAGAGAGAAAGAAAGATTAAGAGAGAGAATCCCTAACGGTGCCGAGAAAGTGTGGGAACCGCGCCTCTTTTACATCACATACATTTACCTCCCTTTTCATGGCTGATTGGCTGTCTTCTCATTCAGTCAACACTCCATTGGTAATACAGTGCAAAAGTTTCACATCGGTGACATTGAAATGAATACTCAATTGCTGATAAGTTATAATCAATTATATGGAGATAGCATTTTATATTATTAGTGAATTCTCCATTAGGATCTGAATCATTCTTATTCTCGTTCAGAAGAATATTAGTTTGTTCGGCAAAAGCAAATTCCATTTCATTCATCTAATTCTTAATTATTTCTATTGAAAAATATTCTTTGAATAGTTGAAGAGAAGCAAAAGTCGAGACTTCTTGAGAAAGTGATTAAAGTCGAATAACATTTCACAATAAAGTATTAACTCTTCTTTCCTAAACAGTTCTTGTTCCGTAATGAATTTTAACTCGTGAAATTTTGGACAACATATAATAGTAATTTTAATTTATTGATGCTGATTCAATTTTCAAATTCATTTTACACAATCTCTATTGAAATGGGAAACGATACTTGATAGCATCCTACCTAATTTTATCGCGCCAGAATTTGTGCGTATTTGTAACAGTTCATTTTATAGTAACCAAAATTAATTACAAAGTGGATACAATTCCTAGTTAATTTATCACCCAAAATCAGTTTAAAAAAATTTCTCATGCTCATGGATGTTGAATACATGCATTGGACAAGACAATTCCTGGATGACCCATAAGATAATTGTCTATACTGAAATGAAACCTCAGTTGTCTAAGAAGAAATTTTCTGAAGTTGATCTCGATGTTATTCAACATCATAATCTCCAACCAAAAATAGATGTTCCCTCTGTAAACGAAAATAATGTTTGCTACACAAAATCATTAACTTTTTTTTGTTTTCGATCCCTCTAAAGTCTCCTCTGGTATAATTAAAAATAGCTCAATAATGTTCACATCCATCTCCGAACATAGTGACAATACGTAATTATATGAAAAATGAAATCCACTCTGATTTCAAGTATTAAATCAGTCTCGAGATGAAGAATATTCCTTTTTCAGTGATATATATGTTGGATACAGAAGTATTGACACTCCCAACATCTCACCAGTCCCTGAACTGATCACGTTCCATCCAACCACAAATTACGCACCATTATCTCGAATACATTATAATGACTTGATACTCCTTTATACAATCTCTCTGCAATAGATATTCCGAATAATGTCTGCTGAGAATTGTCAAATGAAGATGTACACATTTCCCAGTGTTCGCATGGAGTAAATCTGTTATATACATTACGCCCACAACAGAATACTGATAGAGGAATAAGGGAGCGCTCAGCTTGAAGCGAAAGGATAGCTCACTCGGTTGCGATACTTTCTCAATGAAATATGTCCTTTACATCATGAGCAAAACCAACGTGTGGTATAAATTCACAGCCCTCGTATTCGCAACTGTCTCGACAATGAATTCTCATCACTAGTGACACCCGACTCTCGAAATAAGACCTCGTTACTGGATTCTCAAGTTTGTCTCCAACAACTCAACAATCAACGAGACATATAAATCTTACACTTTCACATTCGTTAACTTTGTGATCAAGCGCAACATGAAAAACCATTCGTTTTATCACTTGACGTGATGTGATGAAGTTCTTATGAATATTTGAATTACATATGCGGAGTAACCAATGAGTATTTCTCAAAACCGAGTAACGGTTATAGTTTTCCATTTCGTATTTCTGTGAATTAATGGTGAAATTGTTAATTGAGGTTCATTAAGATTTTTTCTTTTTTTTTTCTCAGAAAATTTTTAAATTCAACTAACTCGTTGTGCATTAATCTTTCATTTCCTTCTTTCTCTAACTCGGTTGTACGGATGAAGATGAATTTAAGAATGAGTCTTCATATTTGCATCATTTTTTTGAAACTGCACGATCTTCTCCATACAACAAATTTTGCGAACTAGTACACGATATTCCAGATTGCTAACACTTGTCAAATCATTGTGACGAATTCCTCAAAATATTTGTTGATATTTTCTCCTATGTATTATTCTACCCTAAACCATCAGACAAATTCGAATATGATATTTCTATATGTAAGTTGTATTAAATCGTTATCAGTCCAATGTTAAACCTGCCGTCTTCACAAAAGCCCATTCAAAACAGCTGACTACTAGCTATAAGAATATATAATTTTTCTTTCTTCCACTTTGCAATATGTATCGACCAATTTTTATAAATAAAAAAAAATTGCAAAATTGTGAATCCTTTTTTAAGAATAAATCACAGAACGGCTAAAGTGAAAAGAATGCCAATAACTTTCATAGAGAATTTTGTGGGTTTTCTAGTTATTTTCAAGCCAATACCATGCGATAATTTGCTCACCTGTTAGACGATCAGAGCGTTCGGAATCCGTTTTTGCTTCAATCTTCAATAAGTGGGTCAAAAAACATAGCACATCAATCTTCCTGAGCTCAAATTGAACGGGGGGAGATCGTCCTTGCCAATGGTATCGGTGGAATTCATTGAAAAAATTTATTACATCTCGCGCATACTTGCAAAGTTGATGGAAAAAATTTTGATTCCAACGTATCGAACCCTAGAATTATTTACCTCTGGGCGAGATCGCTCAATTTCCAATCCACAAAATTGTCCTGAAGGGAGAAAATTTGAGCACCAACATAACGTCCGATGTATGTGGAACCCATCACTTTTCACAAGATAACAAAATCCGTAAATTTTCTCTTTTGTCCTAAAGTCGTCACGCATATGAGGTGGATTTATATTAATGCCATTCATTTATTCGAATTTTTATACAACATTCATACGTGTTCATGACGAAAAAATTAGTATCTACTGGTATTATACATTATTTTCGTCTTATGAACGTGAAATCTCTCATAATTCCGATTGAATATTACAAATAATGACAGTAAACTCGAGTGAATTCAGAAATACTCCAAATCTAATTGGAGATATTCATCTGCGGAGTATGAGCAAATGCATAACACCGACCATTCTGTTCCAATTGTATATATATATATATATTTGAGATGAATTTATATGGAACGATGACAGTTCGAACAACATCAGCTATATACTGTACCGTCATTATCGTGTCGCGCCGCTGTGATACACGACATGTGTCATTGGGTACACGTTCATCATTCCGTAATTCTATAAGAACTTGCAAAACTACGATGAATACTCTTTTGATATCGAACCGGCCGACAATTTCCAACGATAAAATATATATTGAGTAAATCGTTACACATCTAATAGAAAAAGAGAAATGCATTTAAAATATATATAATTTTCATTCGAGACTCAATAAAACTTAGATTTCAAATTATTACAATTGAAAAATGGGTGTTGTACTTTGAATTTTCATAATCATAAATGAAAATTTTTGTTTCTACCAAATCGTATTTCACAAAAAAGTAACAATATTGTCAAATCAAAAGCGAATGAAAATTATGTGTTTCCTTTCAATACCCAATGTATTAATTGGAAGAACACATTTCACCGGAATCGAAAATATGCTTTCTTCTACCTTCAACATAATCGTGCATTTCAGTTAAGACTTCTTCAATGACCCAATTAACATGTGAGATTAAAAAAAATAACATATTCCCGCTATTTGTTTATCAGCGTCAACTAGACATACATTGAAAGATTTGGAAATATTTCCATTTTTAAATTGAATCAATGAATCATCAGCAGGTTTGCAATCATTGATCATTCAACTTCGCATGTCAAATTCTCCCATATCAAACATTCCTTAATTTCACTCTAAACTATTGTTCTCGCCGATGTTTATGTATATGAACACAAATTTCAAATTATAATGATGAAATGTATAATTTATCGTGATGATTAAAAAGAATTTTATAAGAACAAATAATTCCAACGAAGTGAATGGTACATGAATAAAAAAGAAATAAGAACGCAAGTGCGTGTGTGTAAAGAGGACGAATCAACGAAGAAGGAGAACAGATTGTGTATAGCCACGTGAACTGAAAGTAGCACGTTTTTTTTTGTTGCAGGTGAGGCTATTCACCTTGCCAGAGACTTTGGATTCGTCTGTGAGAGTGAATTCCCGGCAAAGCAAGTTGCCGAATACCTCAGCCGACAGCACTGCGAGCCGCAGGATTCGTACAGAAGAAAAGAGCTGCTTCATGCCACCAAGTGTGTATTCATTTTCGTTCATTTTATTTTCATTTGTATCATCTTCCGCTTCTCCTATTTTTGGGTAGTTGATAAGCAGAATGTAAACATGCAAACATATTTATTAACAAATTCATTTCATTCTAGACAAATCACCAAAGAGTTAATGGACCTGTTGAATCAGGATAGATCTCCACTATGCAACACCCGCCCAGCACACATTTTGGATCCAAGCATACAAAGACATCTAACAAATTTTTCGCTAATAACGCACGGATTTGGAAGTCCAGCAATCGTTGCTGCCCTTTCAGCGATTCAGGTAAAAAACATTTCATCAATTCTAATAACGTCTTGATATGAAAATTAATTCGCAAACATTTTTTATCAATGAATAATTTAATTCTATGATAATTCATTAGTGGTAATCAATAAGTCTGAAAATTTGATTTTTTTGCACGGTGTGTGATTATTTTTAATTTCTAACAAGGTGAAATATACGAATTCACTTTTGAACAATAAAAAGCTGGTGATCGGTGAAAGAATAATATATGATTCAATTCTCATGCGTGATAAGATTGATCCTTCACAATTACTATTCGTGGTGAGTCGCAATATTAATCTCATTATACCGTTGCAGAAATTTTTGGGCGAGTCACTGAACCATTTGGAAAAAATCTATCCGGGTAATGGAACTGGAGTAACGAGCAGTCAACAGTCAAATTTGGATGGAAACAAAAACAAGGACGGATCACTCATGAATGATATGAAAAAGTGACGCCCGGAGGACCCGCCTACCTCGAACGTGGTCACGTCGATCAGCCATTCTTGGCCCTATAATTAAATCTTTTGCTAGTCGGTGGCTAGTACTTATGTGGACCACTAATCGTTATATAAACTCATTTAGAGGTTGGCTGGTCAATCAAAACACCGCCGATAATTTCTAAAAGTATTTGTAAATTTATTATTGTCATATATTGCTGGCATAATGGAAGCAATTGAAAATGTGCAACATGAAGGCAATCAACTATCAACTGCATATACATTTAGTGTAAATTTTTTCTCATTTAGTGTACATAATTAATTGCAATCTTCTTGAATTATTCACATTGTATAGTGTGAATCTTTATTCAATTCCTCGAAGATATAAAGACAAATTACTATATATTGCATTTATTTAAAGTTGTTCCAATTGTGCGACCCCCCCCCCCCCCATCCCCCCCCCCCCCCCCCCCCCCTCCCCCTCTTTCTCCCTCTCTCTCTCTATCTCACTATCTTCAATAATGCTCAGTTGATCCGGGAAATTTTATTGTAATCAAACAGGAAAAACAAAAAATTAAAAAAAAAATAACGGTGGTGGGTTTCTTCCCTTTTATCTCTGTCACCTTCTCATTCTCTCTCTGTGTATAGTAGTCAACTATTTCACACTTCTTCACATACAAATATATATGAAACACACCAATCAAACTATCCAGAACAACAGAAAAAGAGAAAATTAAAACCAACTCTTCCACGTTCATTGTGCCAATTTGAAAACTTGCCATTAAATATGTGCCAATTATCGTGCCCCAATCGGTGAATGGAACAAAGAATGATATGAACACGGCAGCTGATTATGAAAAACGAAAAAAATCTATCCATCAGGAACATTACAAGCAAAAACATAAATAAAACTGATGAGATTCTTCACAATAATTTGCATAGCATCGTGGCGATAAATACCCACAATCTAATGTGCGTAAAAGTTAAATCAATTGAGGGCGCATTGATATCGATATGAAGTACAATATCAGGTAAACCTGACACATATCTATCTTTGTAACTAAAAATCTAGATGTAATTATTAAGTGTAGAAATAGATATGTATATGGAAACGGAAAGCAGAAACAAAAAAAGAAAAAAAACATAAAAGAAAAACTGAAAGAAAAGATGAAGAAGGAACAGACAAAATACTTGAAAACATTTGAGGTTTCAAGATTTTATGTACAGAACATTTTGATCTTTCTTGTGATATAATCATGCATTATCAAATTATCCATTGATGAATGCTGCTACATTCCATGTTTTTATTAGAGTGAAGGAAATAAAAAACGGTATTAGAATTAATTATACATATTATATATCGAATTAGCGCATTGTTGCGCTCTTTTTATGCCCCCTTGCTGGCACGAAAAAAAAAACCCATGTTTGTCAAGTCGTTGTTGATTATTTTATTACAAAAAAATACTATGTGGACCGAGCTTCAATCGGCAATATCATACTCAGGCAAAAAATATAGTGCCGCATAGAGTGTGCTAGTGAAACGAGAAAAAGGAAGTAATGGAAAATAAAAAAATGAAATACCTGAGCTCGAATTCAGACTCATGACTCATGTAGGAAACTTTAATAGTATTGAGAATCGATGCATTAATTACTTATTTATCACTAGTGAAAAAGAAACATTATGTAGAAAATGTTTTTTTTTTTCTACACTTGAATTTTTGTGCCAACTGTAAAGAATGTTGTGGACGATTTTGTTTTCAATTTAAAGCATCATTCTAATCTTGTAAGATACTCATAAAGATACTATCTTTATAAAATTATATTTGAATTTTAGATGATAGCATATTATATTCCGGTATCAATACAGTTCATTTTTGTATATTGGTGTGTGATCAATAAATAAGAATATTGTTTCTAAGTAATATAAGCTAAATACTATCAGTTTTATTATATTCATCAATTCATATCCCGATATTTTAATTGAAGAAAAATGCAATACTGACCTAAAAATAAAATTTATCTGTGCAATGCCTGAAAATTTAAGAAAGTGAAATCTTCGACTCTGCATAACTCCAACCTATAATTCTCCTTTTTCCTTATATTCTATTCAATTCAGTAAAGATCAAGATGCGAATTTGTGGCAGCCCCAATTGTTCTCCCAAATTTGAATTTGCATTAGAAAGAAAAGATACAAAAAACCGCCAATGAACCCGCTGTTATACTACAACTACAAACCTACTTATAACCCGTGAGAATATAAATATGAAAATGAATAACGATGGCCAACGCTCAAAAATTTCTATTTTCCTTTTAGAATTTCCTATCAGTCGAAATTATTTGGTAGCAAAAATTAACGCGAAATTTTGTCAAATGCCTGAGTCCGAAACTTATAGTTTTGTGGGTGATCAATTCGAAAATTCATACCCAGATAAAATATTCATAAAATGGATGGAGATGAGAACTGATGTCTTCATTGCTTACTAGTGACATAATAATTCCATACAAGGACTGCAACGAAATGATGATTAAATAATTTCAGCGGACAATTTGAAACAAGGGGTAAACGCGGGCTAACATGTAACGCTTTTTGCCGGATATATATTGGCAGCGAACACTACTATAATCTAAATCTCGGAACTGTTATCGACAATGGGTATGTTCAGTCCCAGAAATACTCGTAGGAAATTATCAAAAGAGCCGTTATTTCAATATTGAATTCTAGAGTTCGAGGAATATTATTTCCTCTATCTGTACTATCATGAAAACATTCGATATCGAAAATTCCAATTATAGCATAGTGAACATAAGCACACATTAGATGTTTCCATATTCTCGATCATCGAAATTTTTCTGAACATGTAAAATACCACAAATACTTTCCGCTCATTCTAGAATAGATCAGTTCATGAATGGAACGAATGAATTTTTTATTCGTTTGTTCGTCGTCAGTTCTTGATTGTTCGATCGAATTTAATGTTTATTCGATATTCATTTTTTTATAAATAATCGTCAAAATTCTTACCGCAATCTAGCTAGCCCTCAACGTAATCCAAAAATTTATCATTGTGAAATTTCCGAGCACTCTGAGCTTGAATTTAGGGGAAAATCCGGCTTTGTTAAAATTAATAAAAAATATCAATAATTTTTTCATCTTATCAATTTTCTAGTAGCATGTTAAATAAGATTAGTAACATCAATTTGGTTCTTCTAATACTTGTATAAAACTTAACTTATGTATTCAATAACCAGAACATCCCATAAGAGTTTTTACAAATTTTTTATTCCAAAATTTGTTAAACATAATATTAAACATCATTTTTAACTTTTGTAATTTTCTAAATACAATTTTTTTTCCAAGACATTCATTTAAACATTAGATTAGAAAAACAGTTGTGCAACTTATCAGAGCGGATCAAAGCTCGAGGTTTTTTTTTCAAAAATTAAATCGCTCATTCAATATATATATATATATATATATTGCTCATATTTATTGCTTTGTTATTAACATTATAAGCCTTTAAATTGTTCCGACTACATCATTCAGTTTCAAATATAATCTACTTTTCAATTGGCCTTTTGTCTTATCATTAATTCACGAAACTGTTGTCACAGTTCAATTTAATACATACAGTACTCCTGATTTTTTTACACCTTCTACACAACTTGAAAATTGAGAGTAGGTTATTCGCAGAATGTCAGTCTTCTGTAGATTTCATTATCATTGTTGTTGTTGTCATTGTTGTTTTTAATGTTAACAACATTCAAATAGACCGCGTAATTCTTCACGTTCGCGCACGCGCAGTAACGGTAATTTGAACATGGAAATTAGTTATGAAATAAATAAATTAATCATCAAGGAAAAAATATCGAACAAACATTTGTTACGATCGAACAAACGATAACTAACAAAGATTGATTTAAAAAAAAAACAATATTGGATTACGTTGAGAGCTAGCTAGATTGAGGTAAGAATTTTGACGATTATTTATAAAAAAATGAATATCGAGCAAACATTAAATTTGATCGAACAATCAAGAACTGACGACGAACAAATGAATTAGTAAAAAAAAAATCAATAAAATTCATTTACCGTCGCCAAGTTGCGAGAGCCCGCTTCAAGTGAATGCCACATCCTATAGAATTTTATGTGTGATGTTATATCTATGTGCACAAATGTGCTGCAAGCGTGCAAACGCATGGAGTGCAGCCATAGTTTACGATGACACTTGAAGCGTCCCCAAAGCTATTCGAAACCTCACTAGCGCGAAATTCAAATCTTAGAACTTTGACAATCGAATAATCCAAGCCTTCAACATAAACTCGATAACTTGAAGTTTATATCGAACTTGAGATGCATTTCTACTTGCCTCAATTTCATTACGTAGGTTGAAAAATTGATTATTCTATTTAAATCACTCTATATAACAAGCCGACCGTTTCCAACATGGCGACAGGCCCGCGTGCAGCATAGAAAAAATGAGACAATCGATTAATCGAAGTTGAAGGGAATCGCGAGAATAATCAAACGAAAAACAACAATCGACAAAGCAGCCCATAGCTCCGAGAAGTCGAGAACGCACACTATTGTTTCATCCACCACTTTCTCCAAGTTACTAGAGCAACGAGGTAAGCTATACGTTTATCTAGCAATAATATAATTTATCACTAATAGATACTCCAATAATCTAAATAATCACACTAATCTTCTTATCTGTTAATTCTATCTAATTCTCTTCACAGTCGTATAACTTTCTTCGCAAATTCAGTAATAACTGATAATAAAAATGGGTTTACCACGAGTATACTTTGATATGACCGCCGATGGACAATCGGTTGGCCGCATTATCATTGAACTTCGGCCTGATGTAGTTCCTAAGACCTCTGAAAACTTCCGTGCACTTTGCACCGGTGAGAAAGGTTTTGGATACAAGGGTAGTACATTCCATCGCATCATCCCGAATTTCATGTGCCAAGGCGGTGATTTTACCAATCACAATGGAACTGGTGGCAAATCAATCTATGGACGCAAATTCGAAGATGAAAACTTTGAGCTCAAGCATACCGCACCAGGAGTTCTCTCAATGGCTAATGCCGGACCAAACACCAATGGATCTCAATTCTTCATTACTACAGTAAAAACATCTTGGCTAGACAAAAAACACGTGGTATTCGGCACTGTCGTAGAGGGCATGGATGTAGTCAAGCAATTGGAAACATTCGGAAGTCAGGTTGGAGAGACTTCAAAGAAAATTGTCATCGCCGATTGCGGACAACTCGAATGAATAAAAAATAAAAAAATAATAATCCGATAAAATATTGCATACATTAAAATCTCAAAAGAAAATATATTTCATTGAAATTATTACATTGATTACACATACATGTAGGTCATTTACAGCGAGACGATTTTTCAATTTTTCCAAAACGTTTTATAAAAGATAATTTCACAATTTTTTCAACTTTTTCTTTCTTACAATATATTTTTCTACTATCGATTCCAAAAAACATAATTCCATGATCTTATAATAATAAATACTCCTTATGACTACATTTAGTTATATTAATTATACAGAAATTAAAAGTGTATGCAGAAACAATAAATACCCATCATTTAACTCTCTGCTGATGTATAACTTGCATTCTCTTCCATATTCAGTGAACATGAAACATATCCATGGCCAGAGTCCTGTGGAAAGAAATAACTGAATCAATTCACATCCGTGGATTCACGACATTATCTCTCGAATCTATGCCAAGCTATGGTGAGGACGAACAACTTCTTTTTATTCTGTCTATTTTTCCTTGTAAGGAAGAAAAGGCAATCCAATTTTTTTGTCTTGTTTGTTCATCAGCGCTAACATAAAATATGCGGAGTTAATGCGATTGTGTTCACAATGTGAATGGATGAATGCATTGAGAATATAATGATAACCACTTTTCTTCACTCTTATCACAAATATCTTTTGGAATCCAGCACTGAGTGTCAAATTTTTCGATAGCATAATCATTTTTATCAATTGATAAGCCTATTATTAATGATTGATTCATTTCATGACATTCTACTACAAATCTTTGGAAAGTTTGAAACTCTAATGACGATTGGGACCTTTTTATTTCCTTTGTTCTTATCGCAGTGATAAAATCTGAAAACCTCAAAAGTGGATTTCCGTCATTGTCATTCGTACATTATAATTCGCATAGAAAACAATGAATATGTATGTGTTATGCCACTTCAAATAATACACTGAACTGTATCGCGAACTATTGACTCGTAAACTGATAAAAAGTGGAAGTATTCCGAAGTGTAACACTCAGAATGCAAAACATACTCGCTGCAATAACGAACATTTATGCTTTGAATAAAGACTAAAAGCACGCGGGAAACATATTTCCTGTAATATCAGATCTGATCTAGAAAATTCTGCTAAATGATATTTCCCCAAAAATTGCATCACTGCCGACAAAAGTTGTAATTCTTGCATTGTTTCCTCCGTGACATAGACAAATTTTCCCTTTGAGGTCGATAGTTTCCGAATTATTCAAGAAACATGAAAACGGAACACTCTGAGCCCCTAAGAATTCATAGTTAACATGGGAAATAATTAAACTGATTCCTTCATAAAACGGTTCAAAACAACTTTTCGAATTCGACATAACGTTTTATTAACTAACATATATTCAAAAACATATAAACAAAAAAAAAAGGAGAATTGGGTTTCATATTTTTGTTCAAGAACCAAACTGGATATAGTCACGTAACCAACATCACCGTCCATGTATCAATACTTATAACAATAACTTGAGTCGTGATGTTTGCTAGACGATATGTAAAACACTGAGGAATGGAAAAACGCGCATCCAAGTGTTGATTCACATATTTCTTCGATTTATATGATATAGATTTGTGATAACTGTCCAATATATTTTACATACGGTATATGACGCGGATAATTTAGAATCAAAAACTTGATTGGTCAACTAGACCGACGGAGATGATTTGAATAACAAGATTCATTTCTCGCTCACAAACATACATACACACACACCAATCACAGATGTGAGGTAGAGCTACGTTAGAATGGAGTCGAAGTCTGCTAAAAATCTAATATAATGGGGAACTGAGAAGTATGAAAAGTTTATCTAAAACTGGGTCAAAATTCCCGGGAAAAACCCCATCTTTTTCACATATTTTTCTGCACATCTTCTGAATTGGATTCAACGTACCGTACTGACTATCATTTCACGATTTTCATCCATCCCAAGTCCATCAACATCGCTTGTAGTCAAAATTATGACAGAGTCGTCTGGTAAATTATTTTCATCAATGTAAGTTATCGGTATGTCCGATGAAACCTGGCGAAGGGAAAATATGTATATTTTATCACCGTTATCAATATCTGCATAAAAAATCTGTCACACTAGGCAACAAAGATAATTACCTCACACAATGAAAATTCCGTATTCGTTTCACATTTCGTTTTGGTACTGACAGGCGCTTGTTTTTTTTCCTTTGTTTGCCTTTTACTGATGTTACCGCGATCAACTTTGCGATTTTCTTTCTGGAGCCGACGCCATATCGTTGTTTTCGGTATATGGAAAGCCACCGCTGCGGCTGCTTGAGACATTTTGCCTTCTATACATGCTGCGACGGCTTCCTCTAAACGAAGTTTCTTCATTTCTTCATCTTCAGTCTTGCGTTTCCGCCAAAAAGATTCAGGCAATTTTCCCTGGTCTACTAATTTTGTTTTGTCTCTGAATAACGTTGTCTTAGGTATCTATAAGCAATGGAATTAGCCTCATTGTCGATTATCCAATTATTCTCAAACCGTTAAAAAAGATATGTATTCAAAGAACGTTCAAGTTACCTTGAATTCTAAAGCCACTTTGGTCAGATTTTCTCCCCTCGCTAAAGCTTTGACGGCTGCTTCTCTCTTTCCAGCATCGTAAGATCTTTTCATTTCGGATCTCAAGATGTGATAACCTTCCTTTTGTATCCGTCGCCATAATACTGTTTTTGGAATGCTGAACATGTCAGATGCTTGTTGGAAGCTTGCACCATCTATCAAAAAATTACAACACACTTTTTATTCCAATCTAGTTTAATCCGATTTCAGAAGAGCATGCTCATGCTTCTTGTCATCCGAAATTTCAATGTGAATTGAAGAAATGTCTGATATAATTTCTGGAGTTACTCTGAAAAGAATACTGAAATATTGGTGACTCTGATCGAATAATTCCTTGAAATACTTAATCACTTTTTTCGCAATTCTTAACTTTAGATCGATTCTACAAGTAATTGAGAACGTGCCTCTTCGACTTGACCCTATTTTACAAACGCCACTTCCAACTATACTCACTGATCACAGCATTGATGGCTGCTTTGATGCACTCCGGAGGATATTCATTCCGTGCGGCATTCAGTTGTATACCTAAGGCCTTAGCACGCATATAAAGCGTTGAACGGGGGACATTATTCTTGGTCGCTGCGTCTACAAGGGACTGTCCACCGCGAACATCATTTATTGCTGCCTCCAACATGTCATTATTATATTCTCTCTTTGTTGTTTCACGTTTACGCTTCTTCTTCCTTTTATTATTTACTTTGACGTTCTGTACATTTAATTCAACGTCACCTTCAGAGTCTTCATCTTGTATCAAAGTATAATCTTTATGCTCTTCCGCAATCACTTCATCTTCCTCAGTTATTTCATCGAAAAGATTTGTACTATCATCCACGGAATCTTTAGTGCTCGTCTGTGAATCACCTTCATCCAAACCTTCAATCTGAAAAGGAACCAGTAATTCAATAATGGGAACTGAAAGATAATCTCTATATGCCTTTGCCGAAGAAATAGCAGTTGCATGAATGATTCGAAACCGTGTGATATTCCCATTAATGTTTCTATAAAAAAATTTCCAAGCATCAAAGACATCATTCCATTAATAGCTAGAAATATATTATACCTCCATCAGTCCGCATATCTTCAACGAATGAGCAGCATCTAGAAGATCACTGATATTATCTACAGGAATTCTCACTTCTCCATGATAAGAAAATTCAACAATTGATCGCAAATCTGCTGGCGATATATCGCTTATTATGATAGTGGGATGATCATCTTTGGATTCACTCAGTATTTCCTTCAACAAAATACAAATTGTTTGCATGATGCAAGTTTCAAAAAATTCAAATAAACATTAATCTTACTTGAAATAATGTACTACATGCGCATAGAACTATGCGGTGAGCATGTATACGTTCGCCACCAACGCAGAGTGTTACATCCACCATGCAATCTTCTTCTCGCAATTGTTGCACCACACTCGACAAATGATTTTGATAATCGCTCCATTTGAAACAATAACTCTCATCAATTTGAGGAATTTGAGGTTGACTTGAATCCTCAGACATACCGTTTCAGTTTCGTTTCTTTTTCAATCAACCCGATAATCTGTCTGTATATACACATATATATGTATATATCTTTGTGTGTAAATAAACAGGAAAACCAAGTCTCTGTTCTGAGCGTTCTCACTTTACAGGAATTTGGAATCAGGACCAAAATTCTTTGCCCAAGTCTTAGCTCGTGTGTATTATGCTCAATTGAAGCAATCAATTAATTGAAAATCAATGTGTGTGTGTGTGTGGACGGGAGCAAATAATTAATTTCAGCCGCTTTTACGTATAATTGAGGTTAGGTAACGACTCAATGTGGCGTTAATGTATTAAGCTCAAACTATATCATACATTGTACATTGTGTGTAGGTGTAAGAGTGCATTTGTGTACAATGCATGCTGTATTCAAGTACATATATGAACGTAGATTTCGGTAGGCTGTGTTGGTTAGTTTAGCCTTTGGTGGCGCTGTACTCGCGATTTTTCATATTGGTGAGGAAATGAAATGCTCTCGCGGTTTTTTCTGCTCTGACCAATCATAGAAAGAGATTCAAAGATAAATATTTCGTCTAATGCGTATTGCGATATGGGAATAAATTATTTTGATTAATATCATAGATTCTGAAGAATTTATCCCAAATGTTTCGATTCTCTTTTTCACAATTGATTCTGCAAAAATTTACACCATTTACTAATATTATTAGGGTTTGTTCTGTGGGTAAAGAGAGTTGATCTATATTACAATTAAAACCACAATTTGGTCGCATTGATGAAGTACGGGCGTAAAATAGTGGAATTTATAATTGTCTGTGCAGATGAATTCATGATAAAAATGAAAAAGAATATAGAGAAGAGTTGAAAATGAGAATGTTTTGAAGAGATAGAAAATAGAAGAATGTTGCTATTATATTGTTCTGCGTACAACACCATTTCGAATTCAGATATGAAAACCTTCGCTCCAGTAAAAATTTCTCCAGATTATTTCGCATGCATTATTCCTTCCAATTTATGAAGTTTCTTGATAGAATTCCGTGGACACAGTTTGATAAATTCACTACGAAGACCGAAAATGTTGGACATATTCTTATTTTCATCATCGTTCCATTCTTCTAAGAACCTGCGGAACATGTTGTATATTTCTCATATTCCTATGCCGATTTTGGAACAAAATTATGCATTAATGATGGCAACAAAAAAGTTTTGATTGACACAAATTGCGTACAAAATTTCACCATGTTGACAACCAGAAAACCTGGAGCCAATGCGATGAACTGGTCTTAATTTTTCACAAAGCCAGCAGAAATTTTGTAGGGTCACGCTAAATCCTCATGAACTAACAATGAGTTTGTATTGAAATTCATTACAGCATATATATAAATATAATGTTAATTATAATATTGAATGACCAGCTATGCAAAATACGAGTTCATTTCACGATATTCTGCTGTGAAAATGAAACGTTAACGTAGCATGTTCCACTTCTTTAATTGCAAAATATGCAAATCATATTCTTTGAATGGTAGCGTCAGCAAAAATACTGTGTACCGTTCCAAAAATTTCTTCGATGGAAGCTATTCTTCTACATATTATCATTATTATATGAACATCCACCATAATGCCGACATGGTTTGGTATTAAAATGTAAAGATAATAATTTGATATGTAAAACTTTCACCGTCACTTCATATATATTTCAATTCATAAAATATGTGTTGGCGTCGCTGTGGTTCGCAATGAATTTCATATTAGGTCAGCTCGTCAAGCGCGTGTGAATCATAAAATTCGAAAACCGTATGAGTAATCCTCTAACTAAGTTTGTTTGCAAATGAAGACTAAACCAGATAGGAATAACTGTATTGACTCTCCAACAGGAGGACCATTGGAGAAATGAATACAAAATTAGCCATACAATAAGTCAACCACACATTTGATGAGAATTTAATAATTAAATACTACTCAATTAACTTCATCTAGGTCAACGACGTTAGGAAAAATGGTAAAAATTTTATTAGCCGTGGTAAACATTTTTTCAATATGAGGACAATCAAATTGAATTCGGCGACTTTTGGTTCTGTTTACTGTGCCGAATTTATTCCAACCATGAAAGCAATCTCTCGCCGAAAACCTGAAGGTATCAAATCTCGTTCATGAGAAACATGCAAAAACCAATGACAGAGGAAAGGCAGACTTCACTAGGATGGCTGATAACAGTGTTGATGTCCCATCTCATTCGCATAATACCTTTCAACCCCGATAATTCTGCAACAACATCACAACCATTTGAGTTGTGAGGCAGATGATGATGGTGAATCCATAAGCATGGACACAAGATCAAAAGCAGTTTGCACTCCTTGATTCACCAGGTAAAAATATACATGTATGTTCAGACTTGCGTCGGATCTTTTGCTCACGGTAATGGCCGGGAGACTCATTACAGGAACACAATTTAAAATTACATTTGTCTCAGAATTGATCACTGTGTATTTTGCTAATATTGAGCACTCGAAGGGAAAATCTACTAATCTAACAAGTGTAAAGTGACTTCTATAGATGATACATGGTCATAATTCAAATAACTTGAAAGATGCCAAATGTACGTGAAGGGAGAGGACTACATGCCAATCGGTATATTATGTTATGGTTGCACACACCATAATATACTATGTAACTTTGATTCCCATCGCATTATTTCATCGTCGAGATGAGCTGCAGTTTACTGCCATCACATTCCCGTGAGTTAACAATGTCAATGGAGGAGCAATCCAAGATGCAAAAACTTTCGGGACCTTCGATAATATTTAGAGAATGAAAGATATGGAAAACTTTGTTGCTGGCGATCCGTTTTCATTTCGATTCGTGTCAACTGACATACAACAAATTCTCACAAGCCGTAAAATTATGCATTCATTCCGCGTACATTATTTATGTTTTATATTCTATATTACTCAATTGATAAATAGACAAACTTGAGTCCGAACTCAATCAAGCGAGAAAACGTAATGCACAATCTCAGAAGAGCATCTCGCCAAGTGACAATAAAGTGTCATCAAAAAGGACCTTCATGTAGCGCAGAAATAAGCATCAAAAAAATAAGAAATAAAACATCAATATTTGATCATTCACATATGATACATGCGCAGCCTGCATTGCTTAATTTAGTCAAGCAATTAATTTCTTATTTCTTATTTTTCTGTTTCTCTCCATCGCATGAAAGTATCAGTTAACGACTCGCGGATGGATATCTAGTTGATTGATTTTTTTTTTAGTTTGTTTTCTAATAATAATCATTTTGTGAATGATTATAATTGATAAAACCGTTCGACTTTATGTGTATGATTGTGAGTCATGTGCCATAACTGTATACATATATAATTTATGAGTATTTGCGTGTGTTGAACCGCCACTAACTAATAAAACTAATGAAAATAAATATAAGCCATTTGTGAATTTTATGAATAGAATGTAGGGCATTCGAGTCTTTTTTGAATTCATAATACTTAACTTTAACTCGAGTCTGAATGCTTCACTACCTAGCGTTTCATCTGCGCCCACTTATGTTTATTTTACAATACAAATAATTTTTCGTATCAAGAACTTTGAATTGGATGAATATTTATTTCATATTGTATGGTACGATCTAGTGAGCATGTTATATGAGTGTGCTGAATGGCAAATTGATGAAAATGTTATAATATACGATAATAAAAATGTTTTTTTCCTGGCAGGAAAAAATATATGTCAATTCACAATAATGTTTACGGCAATTTATTGTTGAATCACTGCGTTTATATTCTAATATTGCCATACATATACTATTATACACAACAAAGAAGATGCGCTAGTATACTTCGAACAAGAACAATGCATTATAATACAGATATTCATCAAATTGGCGGGATATATATATATATATATAGTTATAGGTGAATTCAGCTACAATAGGTGAAGGAAAGTTGTTTGCGAGAATTAAAAATAATACTCATATGTTATCGCGTGACTAGAATCAAACAGGCTTATGAATTGAAATACAAAAAAAAAAACGTATTTAATTCCGACTTCGTCTTTCTGTCTTGAATGCATTCATGAGCCTGTGGTAATATAACACGCTCTACACAAAACGAATTCTTGAAATTCTTCACACTATTTACGAAAAATACATAAAAATTAATTCATTGAGATTCTATTCACAACACATTGTTTGTTTTTATTATGGTCTGTTTATACATAAAATTTAGTTCAAATAATTTAGTGTATGAAGATTCACTTAGTGGAGTCGAGTTATCATTTCCCGTGAAACGAATAACCCATGAAATTAAGTGCATCATCTCATAGAAGAAAAATATACCATTTCTC
This sequence comes from Meteorus colon, assembly GCA_030523085.1. Lineage (NCBI taxonomy): Eukaryota > Metazoa > Arthropoda > Insecta > Hymenoptera > Braconidae > Meteorus > Meteorus colon. The sequence continues at coordinate 4,254 of JAPYZH010000771.1, read as the reverse complement.
AAGCTATTTGTGAAATTGTTTTTAGATGTTGAATAAACGTATATTATGCGAGATCTGAATGTTTTGCTTTTCACCTTGCCAGACTAAGTATTTCCGATAGCAATATAAGCCCAAAAAAAATAATTGAATGTTCAGTTGCAATTAATTTACTTCATTCTTCTATATTTTTCAGAGAAGGAACTATTATGAAAATGACTATTATTGAGATATAGTGAAGACGAAAAATGCAGAGAAAACAATTTCTATTATCAACTGACTATGCTCAGGCATAATTCGCAGCAACTATGACACTTTCATTTTGTTGAACGACCACTCGTGTTCTCACAATAGTCATGGTGATAACAACCATGAAGAAAATTGAATGATAGATATTCATGATTCTCAATATGGAACCTCTCATGACTTATCTTATTCAATTCTCTGTAAAATGATGACTTTAACTATATTATTAAATCATATGATCTCATGGATTATAATAATCTCAAGAAGCTATTAAAATACTTGAAAGAAAAATGTCAAATTCCATAACAACTCCACAGGAAAACTTTCTGTTGCACACAAATACAACTCACATCGGGGAATATCCCACGACTGAACTTTTCTAAACTTTTTACTCTCCATTTAATAGATCAACCGCCAAACCACTCCAACAAATTGGACGTCTTGAAACAACTAATCGTCCACTATGAGATGATAAATATATAGCATCTTTGATTTTGTGACCCCACACTTCAGAATATTCCCGAAACACCATATAATTATTCTCTGCAAAAGAACATGGTATACCAAAGCATGTTTGACGAACAAACTTTTTTCTGAATTATCTCAGCAAGATTGTTGACCATACTGAGAACAATTAACAGTAGTTCGCAGAATTTTCTGGCAGATACCATCCAGTCCGTTATCGTGTACACTATTGATATACAATCTTCACCTTCGCTGTTGCATGTGACCGCTCACGATCTAAACTATTGAAGTAATCAATACAAAAGTCAATCTGCGGATTTTTCAAATACTCACAATTTCATAATTTCTTGACCTTACATTCGAAATGAACATTTTCTTCAAAACCTCGTTAATTGGTATTAGAAGTCGCATGGGAAATCATAAACGACCTTCATGAACAATTGTTTTTGACCTCAAATACCGTTTGATCATTTTTATAGACATTGTCCTACAATCAAATGATCCTGAACGAATTATGACCTGCAATTTTTTCGGCATACATTGGAAGCTTTCAAATCTCAAACGCATAATGTATAATTGATTTATTAAATAGGAATTTGTGGTATTTCGCTCCACCCAAGATTTCTTGTGGGACACATTGGACATGTCCTGAATTCTTAAGAATTCCTACATACTTACACATACAAACATACACATGATAAATAACTGCGAGTAGGATGATGAGTCTTAACTTGAAAAATCGCAGGCGGAGGAAGTGGAAGACGATGACTACCATAGAGACATTCGTTTCCTCAACTGCTACAAACCGCAATACTATGTAATGTGTATATATAAATATACATTAATACAATATTGCCGATGTATGTGTGCAATGGTAGCACGAGCGGTTGGCTGACTGGCAGGTATTATATACAGGTGGAGGGGGACACCACCGGCACGAATCCAACACCTGGGATATGACTTCCTGTTGCGAGCACTCACAAGAATACGATGGTATTCTCTTAAGTTTTCTTCAGTTCTCGATGAGCACTTCATTCACTCGCACGCTCAACTTGAGCTATTTTTGTGCGGCGTTATAACTTTTTATAATTAATTTATATTTTTTTATAAAGCCGGTAATTTTCATTGATGATCGTTAATGATTGATGGATAATATTTGAAGAAAAAAGAAGAAAAAAAAAAGGGACGGGGAATGAACAAATCATGTTGCCCTGTCGGTGAATAAGTTTACAATTTTTTCTTCTCGGCATTAATTGTTGAAGCGCTTTGACAATTTCGAATAATAGTGCTACACCTATTTCAAGTGTAATTGAAAACATAATAATTGATAGTGACTATTATTTTATTGAAATAACTGAAATACGATATGGGATCACAAGGACTCGACTATTTCGGAGTTTTTCTTCTTATTCTTTTGACTATAAAAGGTTCGTTAGTTTTATTTGAAAAAATTATCACTATTGATAAAAATATGCAATAATAAATTACAAAACCATACTGCCATTAATTAATTAGTTGCCCCTAACCAAACACGCAAGTGATTGTTGATTGAGATATTAATTTCATATATCTGTGTACTCATTTTAATTGTTATGAAATGTGGCAAAATTCGACATTTCCTACAATTTTATAAATTTACACATATTTATATGATTTATATGTATACGAAGATAAAATTATGGATTGCAGAGCCGGATGACGATTGCGATTTCACCAGCATTTCATCCTGTAACATTATTTTTTTTTTTTCTCCCTCTTTTTCATCATATGTATTAGTTTTGAGATATCACTTGCATAGTGAGAAACGATAAATTCAACACGCACATTTCTTCTCACAATATAAATGTCTTCCGGTTAATTGGACAAATCTTGATAATTATCCTTTTCTGTATGTACATATAAAAAAGAGGGACCAGTACATGAAACGTGTATATCTTCATTTTCACATCGCATATATTTACTTAAATGTAATGTATGTTGAGTACCATTGAAAAAGAAAGCTATAAAAATTTCCCACGATGGGTGATGGTGGTAGCATAAAATAACACATGGCGCATCAGTTTTGAATTAAAAACTGCCGATCTCATTCTATTTTACGCCCACACAAACAACTGAAATCCTTTTAACCTTTCACTGTACTTAAATTATTTTCAATAGTTTTAGATGAATCAAACTTTACTTTTAATGTTTATAATGAAATTCATTGTCAGATTATACGATATGACTCTATGAGTTTTGAACTAACGGCCAACCCACTGACCCACTTTAGACGTCACCCAAGCCCATTGGACGTATATATGAACCAGAGGACTCTGAGCCGCATAACGGTTTTACTATACATATGAATATATATATATATATATATATATATATACTCCAAAAATTCATTTTATCATCTATTGAGGAATTTTTGTCCCTCAATTTTTTTCCCCAAATTTTCCGTTGATAATACTTTTGTTCATCTCCAATAACCGTTTATTTCTTCGCGATTCAGAAAAGTTGTATAATAATATCTGACACTTGATCAAATAATTTCTGAAGTCCTGAGCAATTGCAAAGATGAAATAATAAATTATGTGTCAGTGAATGATAAAATTCAATTAGGCTATATGTTTAAACCACAATCTAGAATCTTCGTTTTTGAAGAGATAAACGTCAGAACTTGTTTCTACAAATTTATAATTTATTCTCTTAAGATTTTCATGTTTATAAACATCATTTACGTATAGAGAAATGAATTAATTGGATTTCCGTAGTTAGATCGGTAGTGTATATTTGATTAAATTATACATTCCTAGGCGGAAGAAATTTCTCTGATAATCTACAAAGAATACTTTGATGATTCATGAAAATTATTTCCCTGCAATCTTGAAAAATGAATAAACACCTGGAATTCACTGTGGTTTATCTCTTTGCCAACCTAAACGTTTCAGAAAATATCAGGGATATTCATCTTTCTGTGCGGCAAACCAACAATTGAATCAAAAAAAAAAAGATTATTCCTCTGAATTTTCCGCAAGGTTGATGAACTCTATCTTTCAAAATAATACGAAGCAATCCAGTCAGAACTAAAAAGCAAAAAATTAACAACTAATTTATGTCTTCATTCGAGTTTTTGACAATTCCATTCTACCAAATTGCGATAAATTATCAATAATTATAAACAATTACCAAGTGCAAACATAAATACAAATCAATTGATATTCCGTTTTATTTTATCTTCTAAACATCATAAAGAATCGATTTATATTTTTTGCAGCACCATTAACTCTATTTTCGCTTTACCATCTGACTCGCACACTTTAAACAATTAATAATGCTCGTCCGTTATTCTTATTTTTTTTTTATCTCTTAATAAATGTATACACGCATGACAATAATTGTCAATATATAAACAGGATGTGTACATAAATTCCAATATGAAATTAAATATACAGTTGGTTGCGTGGCCGTGAATCGACAAACGGTATCGATTCGACCCGTCCTCTCTCTTCATATTATTCTTTGCTTGCCCCCCCCCCCCCCCCCCCCCCCCCCCCCCCCCCCCCCCCCCCCCCCACACCACCC
>JAPYZH010000770.1:0-17641 GCA_030523085.1 Meteorus colon | reverse complement strand
TGTTCAGGAAATATTGTTGCCGAGTGTGGGTATGTTCCGATATTTTTACCGTATACAGAATTACTGTGTGACGTCACATTACCCAGTACTGACAGTGTACTGGGTAATGTGACGAAAACCGTAGTGCCTACCCTGAAAATCAGAGAGCGACACTCGTTCAACTAGAGAGTGAAGCTGAGCGTATGCAATGAGCTTCCTTTTCAGGGTACGCGAAAAATGGACTTATAAGCTTTTATGGGACAGTATTCTTTGGTTCTGTTCAAAATGTCGACATTGCAGAGCTGATATCTTAACCTCAAAATTGAACATTCACATGAATATCTGACAAAAATAAATCTAGATGGCGCTCCAATTACTTTCTGAGGCGGAGCGCTGGAGTTATCTACGTATATGGTATAATCTGCGTATGTGTCTGTGTGATTATCTCCACACATATTATATATGGCTGTACGTAATAATACCTGGCGCATTCATATATGTCTGCGTACACGCGTATGTGTTTCATGTATATCGTACAGTATTATACCAGCGAATTACTTGATCGAAAAATGGATCTTGCACTGTGTTCATCGTGTTCATGTGCGATTTCACGAAGTTGGATCGTGGCACCGTGCCTCTAAAATAATATAACGGGGTAACGGGGCACGCGTCCAACCCGTAAACCAAGTGAATAAATTTCACTCCACGGGATTGACTTACAAGAGAGGGAAAAAAACAACTTTTTTTTTCTTCGTTAAATCATTTTCATTCTACAGATGGTCATCGTTGCGTGAGGAGGAACAAGAAGACATCCAATTTCCATTGCTAGTATTTTTAGTGTCTCTCCCGGTTTATTTTTACGTTTAGAACGCTCGTAATAATAAAAATGCAACACACTGCCGGCTGAAAGAGTTGTTGTTTTTCCATGTAAGCTCACATCCAATCATTTTATTTATCAAATATAATTATTACAACAACATTTTTTTTTTTTTTTCCTATTTTTTATGCTTTTTCTCTTCCATTTTTTCATGTGACTCATGTGTATATGTATAGATATTTCATATCTTCAATGCTGTTGGATGTCGTTTTTTTTATGTGGGTGTGATGTGCGTTTTGAATGTATTGGCTGTTAAATAACTCTCTTTTCTATTTTGCTTCCGTTGCTGTATCACATTCCACTGATATTTCGTAGTGTTTTTTTTTTTTCATTCCAATTGCTGGTCATGTTATAGTCGCAAAAATTTAGTTCTGGTGAAGATTTCAGGTCACTTACTCTCCATTGTAATTGTAATCTTTCGTATCTACAAATATTATTTTTGTCTCCAATTTTTATCTGTCCTTTTTTTTTAATGCGCACATATACATACGCACACGCATATAGAGTTGCTTTCTGTTTTTATATACATTCCTTCATAGGCAGGTATATCAAGTATCACTTGGTGTCTACCACTTGAGATTATCAATTTGAGTCATGTATTGGTACTTACACACACACTCGTAGCCCATAAATTATCTAATTTGTTTTATCACCTTTTATATCATCATTAATTGAATGTAGCACTTTGAAATGAACACTCATGAAAACTGAACGAATGAAATTGAGTAATTCTCGTTTGTGGGTTTGGTATTTTTATTGTTTGTTTGTGCACGAAAAAATTTGATTATGGATCTGATGAAATCTACATTTCAATATTTATTCTTATGAAATCAATTTTGCATCATTATTATTTATAGTAACTTGATCTTTTCTTGCCGTACGGTCTCTTAAACATAAATACGATATGAGATGAAGAGAAAAAAGAAATATGTGTGTTTGTTCGTAGTGTGGTGGTCTAAATCTCTGTGGGGCCACAGGGAGTTTTGGGGTGAACTTTGAAATAAAAGGCATCGTTCTGTTGAAGCGGCCTGAAAACTAGAAAAACCGAAATATTCAGGAAGAACTAATAAAATAAAGTTAGATATTTTCTGCATTGTGGAAAAATAAAATAATAAAAATGGAGTCAACAGTAGCAGGGCGAAGACGTGCCGCAACAAGGCACTCAGCTGAGGATCAAGCTCTTGATCAAATAGCAAAAGAGGTATGCAGATTATAACAATAAGGAAAAGATACAACAGGTTATTTACATATATACATATACAATTATATGGGGAACGAAAGAATAATATATCAATGTATCGTATTTGAATGTATGCATAACAAAAAAAAAAGTTTTTGCATAAAGTAAATTTTTTGTAACTTAACATCATTTATATGTATCCAGGGTTATGCTTTCTTACAGTTAGTGGATGTGATACGAATAAATTGTAAAAGAACTGATTGTTGAATGTATGTATTAGTGTAACTAATGTTATCATTCAATATTTGCTTATCACAATGAGAAATATTCATACGTAACATATATATAAGATATCGGGAAAAAGAAAAACGAAAAGAAAAATTAGCACACATGGATTAATTTGAGATGCAAATTGTTTTTGTAGGCGGAGGCGAGATTGGCTGCTCGACGACAAGCAAGAGCTGAGGCTAGAGAAATTCGAATGAGAGAATTGGAGAGACAACAAAAAGAAGCCGAGGAGAACGCCGACAGGGTTTACGATATGTGTTCATGTAAATAATTGTTCAACTAGTAATTTATTAGCTGAGAGAGAATGGAATATTGCGGAGTGGATGTGCCCACAGAATTTTGTATCAGATAATTTGCATATAATCAGCGCAAATTGAATATCTAACATTTCTGACTTTCATATGATTGATTATATCGGATACAAATATTTATCATAATCTGTACACATGAACTTGATAACGAAGTAGAATTTGTGTTCATATATATACAAGTTTTCTATTTGTATTTCAGCCGATAGCACTAGAACTATGAGGGTGACTCCAGATCCAGTGCGAACTTCGCGTCTTCTGACGAATTCTAATAATTTTCAATCAAGTCGTAGGTCTTCCGAAGATTCATTAGAAGATGCGGGATTAAGCAGGGATATAAGAGTAAGAAAGTTATTTATGCTATAACTTCACTCTATTCAACCGATTGAATTGATGCTCATTCAATTTTTTTCATTCATTTTTCACAGTTAGAGCTCAAAGAATTGGAGGAGAAATTTAGAAAAGCAATGATAGCTAATGCTCAACTTGACAATGAAAAATCATCATACGCTTATCAAGTGGATTTATTAAAAGACAAATTGGAAGAACTGGAGGAATCGTCAGCAACATTGCGGCGAGAATTAAGGGAAAAAAACCGCGAGGCTGATCAACTGAAACGTATGAGTGATCGATTGAATGATGAGATGGAATTATACAAGGCACAATTGTTAGAAAGGGACACTCTCATACAAGTAAAGCTCATAATTATTGAGATTTCATCGAAATTTATTTAGATTCAATCCAACAGTCATTTCATTCGGAATTTTTTGATATATTGCAGGAAAATGGATTAGTTATTGTTGAGGATGAAGGAAGTGATAATGATGAAACAGGGGGGACGGCAAATGGAACCATTCATAGAAAGAGAGTACTAGTCAGTACAGAGGCTGCAGAATTATTACAAAATGCTGGTGAAGGATCGTTAGGTGAGTTTGAATGATGACATTCAATGCCAAAATATTCATTCAATAAAAATAATGTTCAATTTCTTTCTGTCTTCAGATGTTCGATTGAGGAAATTTGCTTCGGAAAAGAAAGAATTGCAGGATGAAATACGACACTTAACGTTAGAGTTGGCAGAAGCTAAGAGTCGTATAAGATCCGAAAGATCGTCAGGATCAGTATTAGGTAAAAGAAATATAATAAATATGAATTGTTTATGTTTATATACAATTATTCAATGACATCTCTGTCTCAGTGAATATGATATACAAACTAAAAAAAAATAGAAAATGTTGATAGATATTTCTTCATTTTTTTATCTTGATTCTCTTATTATTTTTAGGATTAGCAGACTCTGAGGACGTTCAAAGGGAAGCAAATAAGTTATTGGCTGATTACAAATTTAAATTACAAAAAGCAGAGCAGGACATGTCAACGCTGCAAGCGACTGTTGCGAGATTAGAGAGTCAGGTTATCCGTTATAAATCCGCAGCAGAGGCATCGGAAAAGGCTGAGGATGAATTGAAAGTTGAAAAACGTAAATTACAGAGAGAAGTGAGTGTTATTAAATATTCAATTTTCTTTTATTATGATAGTTCTCCATCAGTAATAAAATATTTAATCTCTATTAATGCGTATAAATTTTATTTCTCAGGTAAGAGAATCGCAAAGTCGTGTTGAAGAATTGGAGACAGCGAATTCTCATCTCCAGAGACGAATGGATAAACTAAAAAATGCAAAGTCAGCTTTATTGAAAGAACTCTGACGCGATGGATTCGCCGGAGCTACCGGATAAAATTTGGTTTCTTCTGTTGGTTTTATCATATCTTTTCTTTTTTTTTTCTGATGAATGACACATCAAGAACTCTGAGGTAAAACCCCAGTGGTTCGTACCTTTTATACAAGGACGATGGAAGACAGAGAAAAAATGAGAAACACTTACATTATACTAACATGGAATTTTTATGGATTGTATGTATACGAAAACGGCTGGAGGATGGGAGAGAAAGAGTAGCAAGATGTATTTATTAGACCCCATTATTATATATCTAATTCAAATGCTCTAACATTATGCAACTTATTTATAAGGACCACATCTTGGACGTTCTTTCTAGTAGTCCAATTGATATTCAAAATATCCATGAAGAAAAAATAACTTATTTATTGAGTCAAAAAGCGAGAAAATGGAGACATATATCGAATTAATAGAGTTTCTACTGAAATAGTTGGTTCTTGAACTGAGGCCATTAGTTGGTCGTAAATTTAGAACCATTTTTAACTGGAACAGATAAAATCGAAAATAATAACAAAACAATCATTTTTATAATTATAATCATGAAATTTGGACGATGTAGCAATAATAATTTCAGGTTATTTATAATTGTATTTTGTAACATTTTATTAATCAGATTCATCATTTTATGCGAGTAACAAAAATGAAAAGAAAAAAAAAAAACTAATATTCATCTTTGAGATGATTGCCTAAACGATATTATTCTAAGGATCAAGCTGTGTTTGATTTTTATTAAAATGTTTTTATAATCAAAAATATATTTTTAGTCGGAGAATTACATCGAATTTATGTGAATTATAGTGGATGGTGCGTACTTAGATTTCAACCAGTACAAATTAGATTACAATAGGTTGTGATCAGTATTTTTGAAACAAAAAGAATTTTCTTTCAATTATGCAATGCAATCAATTATCAGTGTCACTCACTCGACCTAATTAGCATTTGATATGTGCATTTGTATTACCTAAGACTACTGTGTATTATTCGACACAAGCATAATGTAATAGTTGAAAGAACATTCGTAGATGTGGTATGAGATAATCAGTTGCAGAAACGAGCGAAATAATGTCTGGGATGATTTATTGTCATCGTTCGCGGAATTTTTAGAGAATGCAAAAGAAATTAATAGTTCATGTTCAATTTATGATAAATGACTGAACCTGCCAATCATTATTGAGTAATGGAAAGCGAGTTGCATTTGGTTTTTTGATCTATTATCCATATTTATTAATAAATAAGACGGTAAATATGTATGTATATATATGTATAGATATATATATATATACATATTTTAATATAAATATATTTTTTTCTTCTATTAACCGTCACACGCTTTTAATTCAGACACGAAATTATCGGATGTTATGTTCGTGATAATTATTAATACTATTATCATTATAACAAATTTTAGAAGTTTAGCAAATGTTCCTGACCCTTCCTGGTGTACCTGCGTTGGTCCCGTGAAATCACCCACACATTAAACAAAAGAAATGTACATTTCATCTATAAGTCTATTATAATATAAGAGCTAAAACAAAAAAAAACACAATCAAAGGAGCTTGTAGTTCATGAGACCCTCAAATTATTGTTTTATTTAATAAATTTATTTGAAAAAAATATAAGACAAAAAAACATACAGAAGATATATCGTAATTTTTAAAGCATCGATCATTCTTATGATATGAAGAAGGAATAAAACGACAAAAAAAATTTCATAAATCCGATAGAATGAGAAAAAAACAGAACAAAAAAGTTTTATCATGCGTGAAAAGGTAAATCGTTGTACGAAATACGAAAAAAATTGTGAATAAAACAGAAATCAACGTTTTTTTTTTGCCCATGCGGGACTTTCAGCTTCGGTAAGTGGTTTAGTCGATTTCATTGGAATGAGCGGTTTATATGTAGGCATTGGTCGGGCTTTGACTTCAAATTTTTTGCGCATTTCAGTGATTTCTGCTTTTTCACGAGCGAGTCTGTTTTCTTGGTCTTTTCTGCGACGTTCTTCTTCTTGCTCCAGTTTCTTTTTCATTTTCTCGTCATATTCACGACGCATTCTTGCCCTTTTATCGCTGTGTAATTCAACTGGCAGTGCTTTCAGTTTTGGTTTCAATGTTGGCATAGTTGATTCATTATTTGATCTTTGAACGTTTGGTGCAATGTTTTCTTGATTATTAATCAGCTCAACGGAATTTGATTGCGATTTGAATTCACTCAATTTACTCCTAATATTATCGTGTGAATTGACACGTTTCATCACCTTTAGATTTTCAGTCGATTGATTACGTTCATTGAATTTTATATTTGATTTCAGACAGTCTGCAGATTTACCCCGTGTCAATTTTACCAAGTTCTCATTCGACTTCAGCATGTTATTACTTTTTCCATCAGCTCTCACACTTTCTGCCGATTGAGTTTTTGTTGCAGTCCGTAAATTTTCACGTGATACTGATCTAACAACAACGGGTTTGAATGTTGGCACAGGATTAGCATGGAAAATCCGTGCTTTCCGTTCTTCATCTTCAATTTTTTTTCGTAATTCTTCTTTCTTCTTTGCCACAATTTTATTACGTTCATCAAAGCTGAATGGTACAACTTGCACATGAGAAGTTGCCAACTTTTGCCACTTTTCCTTCGCTGCATCTGCAACAGAACTTTTTTTAACAGCACTTGGTACTGGTCGCGCGTGAAATTCGAATTTATTCTTTCTCGCTTCTTCACTCTGCAATAATTTCAATTTTTCTTCCTTCTTGCTCAAAAATTGTTTATGACGTTCTTCGATAGAAAATGGTTGTGGGTGTGTCACCTTCTTCTTGACATCATTTTTCTTTTCATTCAAATTTCTCATGATAGGGATTCCAAAATTACGAATTTCTTGTGGCTCTACCGATTGACTGTCTTCACTAGGTGCGAGTGTCATTATGCGTTTTGTTCGTGCATTTGATGAGTGATATAAGGAATCTGACGATAATGTCGCAGATGAAGCTGCTGTTGATACTGATGACTGTGACGGCTTAGGTTTACCTGACAATTTAAACGGTTTGGGCATGGTAATTGGTTTTTTTACCACGGATTTTAAAACTTCGGGTGCTTTCAAAATGCCTGGACGAATTGGATTAGCACGAACTTGATGTTGTCGCATATTTTTGAGTTCCAGCTCTTCGCGTTCGGCCTGACTCAATACTGCTTGCTTTCGCACGCGTGTTTTAGATTTCAACGCTGGTGATATTGGAATTGTGCTCTTTGTTGATGCTTGTTTAAGACGTTGGACTGGTCCTGATTTAGAACTGACAGTGTGAAAGCGTGTTGGTGTGCTACGCTGGAATGTCGAAACTGCCTCAGCAAGACTGATGTACTTATTGCTACGTCGACGACGATTAAAAATACTGCTACGTCTTCTCGCAGGATTTGTGATCAGAGTGGCTTTTCCATTACGATAATTGCGAAGTTCAACGTGAACATTTCGTTGAACTTCGAAAACTTCTTCAATGTCTTGATTTTCATAGTTCTGAAAATCTTCCTCAACTTTGACATTGATTTCATCAGAATGGCAGACATCTGCTTCGACACTAATACTTCCATCTTCTCTTTCCTTAATGGATGCGTTCACAATTGTTCTCTCAGATGTGGCATGAGAATCTTCAGATTGAGATGAAGCCTCATAACTTTGTTGAACACCAGCTTCGGTTATTTCTTCATATCCATCTTTTATTTCTGTCTCCAGTATAGCCGTAGGCTCCACGAGTATATCATCGTCAGCGAGTTTGGCTCTCGGTGTTTTAATTCTCAATTTAGGTTTCGACATCTTCGGTGTCTTTATACATTCAGAAGAATCATTTTGTTTCTCGGCAAATGATACAGTTGGAGCTTTAGTAGAGCGTGTGGACTTTGAAGGCTTATTCGGTGTTTTGAATTGTGTGGAATTGCCACACATTGATGAATTATTATCAGTATTTTCATATTTCTCAATGACAACTAGTGGCACCTTAGTCTTCGGTGTAATTATACTACGCGGAATGGCAGCAGCTTTGGCAGCTGGTGTTCTTCCAGTTGATGGATTTGACGAATGGGAATGCATCGATCTTGATATACGAAGTTTGCATTGTGATGACGTAATTTTTGAATTTGATGGAGCGCTCGGACATACTGTGGCATTGAGTATATGTGACTTCCGACAGTTTTTTGATTTTGTAGTAGCTATTTCTAATCCTTTCATTGCATTAGACAACACTTCATTCACAGACAATTCTTGCATTATTATTGGCTCCTTATTCTTTGTTCTTGGTGACGTTACTTTGATCGGAGTCATGTGGATTTTATCAATGTCATCCATGAATGTTGATTCTATTTCCGAATCGTGAAATTTGATATTTTTCGGTGTATCCAATAGTATCGACGAATATTCAGATGATTTTGTTTGAACTTTTTCACGCCAACGATTTCGACGACGCTTTTCCGGATTTTTACTTGACATTGCCTCAAGATTATCATGAATACGATCAAAATATTCATCGCCTTCAACATTTCGATTCGGTGTTACTTCACTAAAATCGGTCCATTGCGGTGCAAAAGCCTCGTAACCATCGTCCACCGACGTGCTACTCATTATCACAACTTCTGAATGATGAAAATAATCAGAAGAATCACTTCAACAGACTGCTTATATCTCAACTGCCTTCCCCTATTCACAATCCTGTTCGTTGCTTATTCTGAAGAGAAAAAAGTAGAACTATTAACCACAGAATAGCACAAGATTAAGATTCTGATGTTAACATGAAACATCCATAATACGAACTTTATATACAAAAATAATTATTCACCTTGATGTTCGTCAAAATGCAGAGAATGTCGGGATTTAGGAAAAATACTCCGATGGGCGAAAGAATTCTATAAAATTAATTAAAAATATAGGATAAAACTTGACAATCTTAATTTGATAGTATTTGTTATGAAAATAGAGGCTACTGTGTCAAGAATCTTAGCTACCTACTTCCCAACCAACTTGTTGCGTTGTGTATCCTCTAATTTGGTTGTCAGATCTTTCAACAGACAAATGTCTGAATAATTTTTACACAAACCTCGATTCCTTTTTGTGAATTGTGATGTTTGTTGTTCCAAGTGTACATATGAATGAAATTTCTGTATTGAAATCACTTCGATTCACGGATCACACTTCCTATGACTACTCATTAACATTCGATGTGCTGCATGTGCCGTTCAACGTTTCTTTCAACTGTTCAACGGCCATACTGGCTTTAAATTTGAATGTGAAGGCAAACGCCAACGCCGATTGGTACAAAGTCGGGATGAACAAATATGGCGGACTTAGTGGAGACTACGTAGGATTATACATGCAACGCCGTCCCTCGAGTGAGTGACGAACAAGAATCAAATTTGAATTGGGATTCGAAGATTTAATAAAGAGAACACATTAAAATATATTATTTTCCATGAAAACATCTGTTTATTACAATTTGCATTAGAGTTTGAGTACAAATTGCAAAAGCCTAGTATTAATTTATACCGGAAAATATCGCCGTCATTTACGTTAATAGAGTGCTTTTGTTTACGTAACATCATCAATGTAGGCTTTGGAAAAACATGAAGAGATAAATTGTATTCACTGATAGACTTCACACACTCATGTATTTCAGTCTGTATAAAATTTCAACTCTAAATCGCATTAATTTATTCGGATTTAGATTTAATGGAGGTGTCTTTGTAATGAAGAAAAACGAGTGAGAATAAAAATACACCACCCATCATTGAGAATGCACTTACATAGTACGGATAAGCACTTGGAATGAAACGTTCATATTGGGTGTGTTCTAACGGGCGAACGGATACTTGTGTAGTACTGTACAAGTGTGTCCAACCAATCCTATTGTAGTCAACTTTGAATTGATAAACTCCATACACATCAGGAATCTTGAAACGTGCCTCATATCGACCATAACCAGACGGGGTCATAGTCATGCGTACAAATGGATCAATCCGAACAAATTCGAGTTGGATATCATTGGCTTCATACGGTATCCATTTATCGCCGGATAGTTTTTCTACTGTAATCGTATAAATGACATCCTCCATGATCGTATATGCCACTGGTGGTTCGGATTCACCAATTCTTGAATGATTGACTGTCGACACACGAATTACTCCTTGTTCCTTGAAAACCCATTGTGTTATAGACTTAGCAACTTCCTCATTTCCAGACTTTTCAAACTTCTTGCCACCTAAAATATGAAAATAAATTAGATCTAAATCCAATAGACTTATCAGACAAAAAACACAATGAAATAAATTTCAATCATAAATTACCTAATGCTTTCTCAACTGGACTACTGAAAGCTTCATCACTGAAGAAATAGAGTGATCCAGAGACAACAACACGCGCATTATTTCTTGCTTGTAGAGCAGCAATCAATAATGTATTTCTTCCAACTGCATGAGGATATTCTTTCACAGGCTGTTCCGGATTGTATGAATATGCTGAACTAGATGCAGTAAGAAGACGCAATACTAATGGATTGTCTGGATCGGCAATTAGTCCAGTACCACGATAAAGTAATGGTGGAACATTTTTTTCTCCAACAATAACCGGTGCGTTGATGAGGTGTTCAGGATCAGCAACAATTGTTGTATGATGTCCAACATCACTAACATCATAATTCAAATGATCAATCACTGTCGCGCCTTCCTCATCAGCTTCGAAACCACATTCAGCAGCCAACGATCTCAATACATCGCCGGAATTCGATGAACCAGCAACTAGAACGTTGCCACCGCCATCGATGAATTTTGTTATCGTATCAACATCAAGCTCACCACCGAATTCTTCTACTGATGGTGCGAATATTATCAAATGCTTGTAACGAAATTCTCCATATTTAGATAATACCAAATTTGCATCGTCTGCAAGCTTGAAAGTGAGCGCATAATCTCGATCTATAATTTATAATAAAGATTACAGTACTGTGGGAGTGACTGGAAGAGAAATAATAATAATAAGGTTGAAGATGATAACATAATTAAAAATACCTTGGAGCCATTTGAAAAATATTGAATGTGTCTCTTTAATCGCTAAATTATCCAGGAGAACAAGTGTTGGTCCACCGGCATTCGCAATGGTGAAAATACAGAGAAAACAGAGAAAACCACGTACAAACTCCATGATTATTGTATCGTGGCTATACGTCGATATGCCACGAGAGCGTTTTACCGAAGAATACAGACGTCCATAGAAGCTCATATCCATAGGGCGCCCTGACTCTAAAAATTGTGAGTAATCACCCTAGCCAGCAGAGAGCACTACTGTCGATTTCTATGCTAGAATAACTTCAACATTAAGAGGAATACACCACGTTCGGTTTTATTCTTTCATTCAATTTCAATAGAAATTCATCTGGCCGAGTTTTCGTAATGATAATGAGCTCAATCGTTTTAATAAGTCTTCAATAGTTCGAAATTTTTAAGAAGTCAACTCATGAAAACAGATGAACTGGTTTCAATGAAGAACGCAGTCGATGTTTTCCGTCACTTATCAGTGATCATGCGTCGATAAAATAGAACTTGAGATAAATAAAATATTGGCAAAACAAAAGTTGCAATTTGTTGCATTGCAGGACCCCGTCTCTCTCCCCATCTCATTATTCTGCTTTATTTTGTTCGACAGTAGTCATGTACGATTTAAGGTCGTTAATGTTACGTCAAAAGACTTGTTAAATTTATTGTTGGAGGGTGGAGAAAGAGTAAATCATCAACAATTTCAGCCACTCGAGATTGAATTGCATGACAGAACTGCGATATGTGGGCTGACAGGTACATTGCGTGCTGCGCGGTTTGCTTATTGATATTTCAGGTTAGACTGTCTAATTCACGAACATCATGGAGATTGAATGCTGATGGTATTGTGAAAGCAACACAATTTGGATCTAGTGTTGAAGATGATCCAATATTTGAAATATTGACAACAACTGTCAGCTCAAGTAATGGACGTGGTTGGAGCAAAAGTAGTGCTACAGCTGAGAGTCAAAGTGAAAAACTTCAAGTTTACTGTAATGAATTCAATACATTCATTGCCAGTAACCCTGATAGGTAAGCTGAGGAATGCATGTAATTTTTTATACATCGACGTAAGATTGTACTTGCTTGATGAATTGGCAAGTTTGTGGTGCATGTTTATGCAATTTTTTTTTGTCAGGTGCCAATCCATTTCCAATTTCGTCATAAATTATTCAAGACATGTAAAAGTAAATAGAAATGGATTTTATTTTGTATTTCCCAATTTCCTCTTTGATGTTATTGATTAATTTTTGCTGTTGTATTCAATCGTCAATTAATTTTTTTAGTTTTGTTTCAATCAAAATGTTTTGTCATTGTTTCACAGATTTGTAGCAGTCTTTTATGAATACATCTGATCAATAGTTTCCCATTTTTGCCCGTAGTTAGTGTTTTTGTGTGGCTTGCTGTACTTCCAGCATTACGAAAGCCTTAACTTTCATCCCCTTGGCAGACGATATGTGTCATACGCTGTGACAGAACCACCGAATGTTACGGAATCACCATCTCCATCGACCTCATCATCAGGATCACTGTCATCGTCGAGCGAACAAATTGTTTGTACAGCTGGTCAACAGTGCGAAGATATTATTTTGGATTGTGGCAAACCAGTGAATTATACATATTATGATAATTTAGTTGGCATTGCTAATCGTAACAAACATCCAATCGTACCGGAACCGCATGTAGCACTCATGTTTAAAAAAGGCAGCACCAGAGTCGAAGATGTGGATATTGATTTGTTGGAGAGGCGTTTGAAGAAGGCCAAGAGAGATGTGAATATATACTTGCATACATTTTCCGATATTTATATACTTTCGCTGTATTGCTAAAATTAATTATTCTTAGAAACCAAAGTCGGTTCAATTGTACAATCAAATTGGAAATTTCTGGCGTATAAAAGGAAACGCCGGACGATCAATTGAGTGCTTTAGGAGGGCACTCGCTGTTTCACCTCATAATGCTGAAGTATTATTGAATTTGGCAAGAGTTTTGATGGTGTTACAGTACTTGGATGATGCCACCTATTTAGCACGAAGATCATTGGAACTTCAACCACCTGATAGGAATGCATGGGAACAATATTTAACACTGGGGCAAATTTTTAAAGTAAATATAAGATTTCTTAAGAATTCTGAGGATGATAGATATTAGACATTTGATATTGCGGGACTTGAATTTTTTTTGTTCTCAACAGGCGTATGGACACTTTCAAGAAGCTGCAGTACATCTCCGGCATGCATTGGAATTGAAACCAGATTTATCTGATGCTGCAGAAGCTTTAAAAGAGGTGGAGTCGTTACCTACTGCCAGCATCCACGTCTATACACTGCTCATTATTGTTTGCTTGGTAAGTAGAATATACAAAAATTATTTTTTATGGTGCTATCAATTCAAATAGGGTATAAAATTTCTAGAATAAATTCACTTTACAGGTTTTGGGCGTTCTTTTAGTTGTGTTGAGCACAATAGAGTGCGATGAGAATATGTCTCTTTCTGCTGATCAACTTCAGCGACCTGCTCAACGCCATTTCAATCGAGCAATAACGATGCGTAGTTTACGGATCAATGTACCACGCAATAAACGTTGTTAAATTCTCTTTAGATATTCCTAATATCTTAAAAATATGTCCCCTCCAAAACAAAAGAACCCAAAGAAAATTGTGATAGATTAATAAGTTTTGTGCAGCTATACCCGATTGAGTGTATACAAATTGTATGATTAAGATTGGATTCAAATATATGAGTGCGCTAATGAAATGCCATTTATTATATTGATGATGAAAGAGAAGAAGGAAATACAGTACACTAGAATGTGATAGTAACGCAGTTATTGATTTGTTCTTTTTATTTCGGAATCCATCATTACAATCCACTCAACTATATTTCACATCCTTGAGTGACCGTGATGATATTCGTCAACATAAGTGTGGGCGTTTGTATATATGCGTATGTTATTTTTTTTATCTATCTCTTATCAACTCTCACTAAATATTTGTACAATTCATTGGGCAAATGGATATAACGCAACGTTGGAACACACGACGATATATTATAATTTCTTTTTCTCCACAAACTTGCTATCTATACAAATATAATCTTCAATCTATTAATACATAAGTTGGCGGAATTATGAGATTATAATATAATAGAAGGAATTTCTTTTCCCCATCTTCAATTCTACATGTTAGTTTCGTTATACCATTGAAGATTGAAACAGTCGATAAATTTTCGTTATATTTTGTTGATATTTCGCATCAGTGTTGATTGGATAGTGAAATATGTGTACCAATCGGTGAATGATATGACGATGATAATGATAGCGTGAAATGAATTGTTTCAACTTTTTTTATTTGAAAAAAAATATACATAGGAATGATATATTTGTTTAAATTATCGTTAAACGGAATTGGTCTTAAGTTTTGTCCGACACTTGTGATTTTGTGTTGCGAATAACAAGTTTTTTAAACAATATATATATGTGTACGGATCATTGATATATACCTAGTTAATATTGTTTATGAGAACAAATGAAGCTGGATTTGAT
Organism: Meteorus colon; assembly: GCA_030523085.1. NCBI lineage: Eukaryota > Metazoa > Arthropoda > Insecta > Hymenoptera > Braconidae > Meteorus > Meteorus colon. The sequence goes on along the minus strand of JAPYZH010000770.1, from coordinate 2,668 downwards.
GAAAAATATCTCATAAGTTTGATAATTTATAACAATTTAAATTAACATATTATTCCGATAAAATTAATTTGCACGCTTTGAAAAGTAATACAACATATTTACAAAGAAATTATCTCTTTTTGTTTCCACATATGTTAATACAAGCATGCTCTTTAAAATATTTGATACTTTTCATTTTTATTCATTCTCTACACTACATTAGAGAAAATAAAATACAACAGTGATATTCCTCCAAAATATTTTCATTGATTTTCTCGTGAAATTTTATTCTCTTCATCTCTTCCTCCTCAATTAGGCTTCGTCTTAGAGCTAAATGTCGTTTCTAATCATTTTTTTGTCTTATGTACATCTGCCAAGGGCAACGGAGGCCTGGTGCAACGAGTGGTCGAACTAGTTTCATCTCAAATGCGCTGTGATCGATACTTTTCTTCTTATCTTTTTTATCATTTTTCGAATATCTAATGTACGTTCTTATAACATCCCTAACATACAATTTCGATGAATGGGATCAACAGTAACAAATGAAAGTCAATTCACGCATGCCATAAATTCCGAAATTCAAAGTGGTCTGTGTAAATAAAGTTGCTTTTCATAGATAAAAATATTCATATGTTACTTCACTGGAAAACAATTAATTGGGTACAGCAAGGATATGAGGGAAAAAAAATGTCAAAAATTCTAGCTTGTCTAGTGCAATAACACCGTAGCATTTCACATCTGCGAAGTGCACAAACATATATATATATATGTATATATATATATACCGAGTGCAAAAACACTTTCATGTGTGCAAACAACTTCAGAGACTAATACTGGTACTTCCTTCTAAAAGTCCCACTTTCAGAAATGCACAAAATGGACGCGATAAGTCATTAATTATAATAATAATTAATAGTAAAAGATAATCATTGAATTATATTCATGCAAAATGGTGAATGAAAAATTGTCTATAACAATCGCTGCACCCAATTCAACAGCAAAAAAATATCTATATTATTTCTTACCCTTCCTTCGTTCTGAATAATATATACATACGCTAGCAAAAGAAAAGGTACGCAATCGAGAATCCTGCATGTATGCAAATACCTGCACACCTGTGCGCCGTTAGGTGATGACTACAGCCATGTGTTCTTTGATAATTAATGCAATATGTGTTAGTACGCGTATGTGGACTATTAAAATTGTACCCAACTGGCATTGGTGGAGGCTGCAGGGGATGTGGCGGATTGCTGCTGCTGTTGTTGTTGTTGGGATGCACTGGCGAACTCACCCCATTCCGAACCGGATTGTGACTGACTAATCGGTGGTGTTGGTTTATGCGCTGGTGATGACGTTGGCGTTTTGGGTGGTGGTGGTGCAATTTTTACACCACCTGGTGGTGGTGGTAGTCCTAGACCAACTTGAGGACGCTGCTTCGACTTGGATGAAACTTCACTTCCATCCTTTTTCTAAAAGAACAATGATTATAAAATTATAAATTAATTCCATTTCAAAAACACGAGCTAGATATAGTTTCAATTGCAAAAATGATAAATAATCATACAGTTATCTTCATGTTTATTTTAATCGTCTCGCCTTCTTTGAACCTGAGATCCAGCTCAGGTTTTGGTTGGTCTTTTTCTTTTTCAATTTTTTCACGATTCTTCAACCACTTAAAATGATCTTGAAGTGCAACATTGAGATCAAAACTGTCAGAGCGATCTAAAAATCCAACGCCGATAAATGCTGATCTACCATTTGTATCTTGAATTCTCAATACAAAATATCTTGATGAATCTGTTACAGGTTCGACTGCTATACCAGGATATGTATCGATGGGACACTCAGCAAATAGCTCACCACTCACTTTATCTTCGAGTTTCAATGTAATTGAGTCACCTTTTGATACAAGGCGCATCCGCCCTGTCCATGATGGCTCCTGCAAATTCCAATCTGCTGCTCTGTAAAGTGGAAGCGAAATAATGACTGATAAGAAATAATCAGTAACAGTATTCGCAAGTTAGCAATCAGTTCAATTATTTTTGAAATATATTTTTGAAGGAAATAACGAGTTGATGTGAACATGAGGAACGTGTCGCAGACAGATACTTTGCATCCATATTATGGAACATTCACTTGTAAGTAAACATTGAGTTTATGTGAAACAAAAATGTAATAATTAACTGAGAAAAAAGATAAATAGTTCATACTAACCGATGACCTCTATTCGATGGCCTTGGTGGTATTTTAAATACAAATACTTCAGATTTAACGAGTAATACACTCTCGTAAGTCTCCATAATATTGATTGTGTGATAATGTTGATGAAATTAAATAAACGTGCAACTTTCAAGTTGAGATTGACACGACTACGATTATTTGACAACCCATAAATTCATGAATACACACATACACTCATGTATTTCCGACGTGATTCGATAGCTTTATCTGAAGTCACGCCTCTCTCACACACAGTTGATTGTGTAGTATTGTGATATTACCGCTTTTCTCAAGATAAATTCGCAAGTTTTCAGAGAGAAACGTAGAATAATAAAAAAGTTGGAGAAGGAACTCGCTTGCGTTAGCATTTTCGGCAGGGAGACAACAGTACTCCAAATTACTCAACTCGGTGCCAACTGTATTCAAACAAAAATCTATTTCATTATTCAACTAGTGGCTAACATGAAAA
>JAPYZH010000769.1:0-37015 GCA_030523085.1 Meteorus colon | reverse complement strand
GACTAAATATTTACGTGATAACCGTGGGCCGATACCCTCACGACGCCTCTATCTGGTTACCATTACACTCGGATGTATGAAATGCGCCAACATATACACACTCACCCTCCTCCCCCCCCCCCCCCCCCCCCCCCCCCCCATGTATATATATATATATATATATATCTTTCACACTCTCACACTCTTTTTCTCACACTCTTGCCAACTACATGATTGCATTTCTCCTATTCAACAGTTTTGATTGAATCACTTTGCGTTTGGTTACGAATAATCGCACAACTGGTGTAGTTTTTCGATCGAAATTGTAAGACTAAATATTTACGTGATAACCGTGGGCCGATACCCTCACGACGCCTCTATCTGGTTACCATTACACTCGGATGTATGAAATGCGCCAACATATACACCATCCCCCCACAATAGCCCTATTTATGATTGGGCAAAATTGCTTTCCATGCGCAGAATAAAATTGTCGAGCGGAAAAATCGTTTGAAATAATATTGACGTAATGTTGGAATTCTATTTTTGGTGAATTAGTATTTCAAATCATTTAATAGCCCTATTCTTTTTACTGCGACTCTTCATCTTCTCTTTTCCATATATCGCACGCAATTCAAAGTACATTAATATTCGGATCCCAAAACTTTCATGAAAAAAAGATGTGGAATTTTGCGAAAAATGAAATATGGCGATTACGACGGGCATGCGCCATTCCCAGGGTTGTGTGGTAGAAATCACCCTCCATCACCCCTGCTCAACCACACACTAGCATTTACTAGCATTGTCGCCGTCATGGCTATCGAGACAAGACACAAATGAACGTTAGTGCAGTAGAAAAATACAAGGTAGTCAAAAAAATGTTGTTGCGCAAGTATGGCCGTGTATTGTCCAATTATAATCTTTTTCATAAATTATTATTTTATTATGCATTTACCAATTACCTTCACTTTCAAAACAATGAGCCAAAATATTATTGATTATGAAGAATGTAAATAAAAATCTTAATGACTTGAGTTGAAGATTAATATTTACACATTAATTGCAGTCATTGTGTCTGAGCCCTTTTTTAGAATATCGATCTGTACATGTTCCAGATTATTGTGCATTCTGAAAAGAAAATTTATTTTACGTTTTTGCATCATATATTTTATAACCGTACATTATATATAATATAATATACACTTACTTTTTCATAAGTTTTTCTGCGACTGGAATCAATTCTCGGAACTTTTTGAGATTATCATTTATGGAAATTATCTCCGTACATTGGTCACCCATTACACAACTTATTGAATCCAGTAATTGATTGCATTTGTCGAGTGAATTGTGCATTGCCATTGAGTCTTCGATCGTTTCCGGAGTGATGATATCCTTACATGTCAATTTATCAAAAGACTTTAAATTTAAGTGGATTTTATCTAGTGTTTCTGTTATTTTCGATTGACTTGCAGCTGGAATATTAAATTCGGATAATAAATAATTAATTCAGAATGCATGCGTATAGATATCAAGCAGATAAAAATGTTTCAATAAATTATTTTACCAAGGAAACTCTGAATTTCTCGAATTTCGCTCTCCAAATATTTCTGAATTTCATTTAAAGGTTCAAGTTCATTTATTCGCATTGTTATTTCATGCAGCTTCATCTCACACTCCTCACTCTTTTTTTCCAAAGATGCTAATTGAGTTAAAATTATTTTTTGTCTTTCTGTTTCTTTTATTTTTATTACATGCTCTGTCATAAGTGTTTGGAGGTATTTGTCGTAGAGTAGTGGCATTTCATTGCTATTCCCTTCAGCTTCATTTCTTCGTGTAATGTCTAATTGTGATGCTTGTGGCATCATTGAAGTTCGCCTAGGAGATTGAACACGTCTCATATTGCCTATAAGCATATCAATGATTAACATCCATTACTAATCCATTCAATTCCCATCCAATCCAGTTTAATATTTTCCAATACCAGTTATTGTCTCAACAGTTGAGGAAGTCTAATTGTCTTATGGCATAATAATTATCTAACATCATTGTCAGTCCACAACGATCACAGAGTAGATATGTCGTAAATCAATTGGCATCACATATTGTATATCAATAGAAGAAGTTCCAACAAAATCTTCTGGACAACTTCGGAAAATAATATTTGAATAAAATTCCAACGAAAAAATTAGATTGTTTTTATTTAATTATAAATAAAAAAAAAAATACATTTTTTTTTTTTTTTTTTTTTTTTTCATTGAAATACGCAGTGAACGATGGATTTTTATTTACTAGATGAACATTGGGTCATTGAACGCCATAGAAATCTTCAAAATATTAGAATTGAGACGAATAAGGAAGGCAAGCATGATCTTCTTGAGATTACTTATGTGTATTCATTGATCCGACATACACAATTATGACGTGGAAGATGAACATCGATATTCCATTAGCATCTTGCTGTATAATAACAATTTCTTTATTATCATTATACAATTATAGCATTATTGTTCGATTATTTATGTCAAACAATGCGGAAAGGTGGAAGAATTATTATTTGAACAGTAATAAAACCCCAGATCGGAAAAAAATGCAGTCCTGCAATATAAATTCATTTGATTGTATATTGCAATGTTGAACGAAAGCATTATTGATTCCCTCATATGAAATAGTTATTTGGCAATGTTTTTATGAATTCAGAGTAATGAATTTGAATGATGACATAATAGTTTTGGTGACAAAAATGAGCCATATTTAATCCGAAGAAGCATTATATCGCTTATATCAAACGGACATACTGCACTGCGATGCAGTTAAAAGTGACAATAATTCATATCAGAGCCCAACTTAAGAAAATGAATGTAATTTTTTGAGGTCTACAAGAAGGAATGAGAGAAGATACAATATGCCAATTTTTTTTATTAAGATGAGTTGAAACCGTTGCCTGATAAAAAAAAAACAGTTGCTCGGTAAATTAGAAAATTCATACGGAGAAAGGCCATTGGATATTATCAAAAACAACTCTCATCTCGAAATAATATAGCTATGTAAAATTTATGCAAATATCTCTTAAATTTTCAAGTCATGAAATCAATATGAATGTATTTATTTTCAGTCTAATAGTCATAATAATCGTATGAAAATAATATCACCGAACTGATCAATACGTTCCAAATTCATAAATACTGAATCTACTTATGTCCCAATACTCTTTTGACACAGTGATTATCATACACATGGGTACTACTGTAAATTTTGTGTTATTGCTCTTACCTGATTCATAATGGTAGAACTGTATTGAGCATTTTCGAGTTTTGTTGAGTTCGAATGAATGTAATATCATATTTTTTTTTTCCTGTAACAATAGTCTAATTGGGATTTCTTTGGAACAAATCAACGTAGCCCATATGGCACAATATCTGGATGTGTATCATATTCGTCAAATGAAACGTGTGCTCATGCAATGAGTCGCTGCATAATTACTCATGTGTATTATAAAAAGTTTCATTACTCTGCCTGAATGAATTCTCGATAGGTTTTATATTACCCGCTTATCTCACATAAATAATAAGTTTCAATGCATTCCGACACTCGTAAGAAAACACAAAGCGTTTATATAATATTCGTATCAGATTGGAAGGAGTCCATTGACAATATTAGGTAGATACGTTGATAAAATGAGATGCGAAAACAGTACTGTTTTGGGGTGCCCTAAATTGATGTGATTTTTTTCAGACTTTTTAGATTAAAATAAAATTACCTAGGATGGACATATCGTTCATAGCCGTCGTACGCCTATTATTCCTCTCTCTTGACGTTCCTGAAGCAATTCCATGCTCCCCAGTTGCCTTCTCATTCCTGATGTCGAAAAAACCACAATATTAATCAAAGTTACAAAGCGAAACAACTTTTTTATTCTACCGTTGTATCCGCCGCATTTGGAGTTTGATGTTGTTGCGATGAAAACTTTAAGCGATGAATGTTCGGAAAGTAATTGTTATTCAAATTCTAACAATGGCAACTCAAAAATAACAACAAGTTGTGATTGTTTGAAATTGAATTATTGGATTAGTGAAATATTTATTTTGATATAAAACAAAATCAGCTTTCCACTTCAATCAATTTAAATTTATAAGAAGCAAAGATGAACAAAATTTTGACGCTATTGAATAATATTGTTCTATCAGTTCTAACCTACAAATGTGTTAAAAGTGACGTTTGGTGACATTAGCCGATATTGAAAACGCGATACTACGCGATACTACCCGAAGTTACCCGATAACAACTGACATTGTTGAGGAACGGGCGAAAATAATACGTTTGATTCGGTTGAAATGACAACTCCCGTGTTTAATATCATCCCCCCCCCCCCCCCCCCCCCCCCCCCACACGAAACAATATTTTCAAGTAAAAAAATAGAGAATATTGATGAATTTTCATACCGCACGATTTAAGTCCAATGATCTTGTATACCTCAATCGAATCTTTGACTCACTGCTTCATTGTTTCTCTATAATTGATAATGCAACAATTCATGTCACAAAACTATCAGTTCTTCATGTAAATAATTTGGTGTTTTTCAACGAGCGATAAGACACATTTTACTCCAGGTGTGAAAAATCGTAGAGTACATGATGAAACGGTAGAGAACGTAGTTCATTTGTATGACTTTTATATATAAAGTATTGGCTGTTTGTAAATAATTATTTTGCCTTCCTGCCCATATGACTATTAATGAAAGTTTCATGGTATTTGTGCTTTCGAAATTGGAAATCAGCAACTCATTCACCGTACAAACCATCTACAATTACATGGATATTCACAATATTTATTATGTGTAATCACAACTCATGCACGATTATTCATTTCAGTTTAAAGGTACGCGCTGAATGGCACGTGATTTTGTTATCGATTTTGATTGGACTATGTGAAAAGTTTGAACCAATTTACGGGTGCGTCTCTCTAGTAAAGTATTGGCCATTCTTCACTCTCCATTCTCCATGACTACTCGACTAGCCGACAATAGTCGAAAAAAATCTATATTCCCATCTCTCGAAATATTTCGAGTTCGATTACCTCGAAATATATCGAATGCCAAAATTTTCGAGTGTGGTTGCCCACTTTGTGTACTTCATGAATTACATATATATATATATATATATATATTTATATCAGTGTGTCAGTGATGAGTGAAGAGGAATGGGGGAATTGTATATGTAACCTTTAATACATGCATCACTTTATCAAGTCAATATTTTCTTGAGACCAACATGAACATTGATGAATATCATGAATATCGTATCTAATCAGATGTATTTTTGGATTAACTCGCAGTTGATGTGATCAGAAATTTTATCCTGGCGAACTGTGTTGTTAACGATCAGAAAAATGGAAGACAAGGTGTAATTTTGTTCCTTTCTATCAGAATAAACAATGATAATCATAGTGTTTTTTTGTTCTCTCCACAAATAACCATATGTTGTTTTATCACAACATATTTCGATATAATGTCTTGTTATTTTCATGAATTTCCGCCATTAATGACATTTATTTTTTATTTTCAGTATCGAGAAAAAAGAAAAGTGCCTTCCCTGTTGAAAAAAACTCTAACAGTCGATGAATATTTGACTCAACAATTTTTGAAAACTATCGAGAAATTCGTGCCACTGAGACAATTAAAAGTTCATAATAAAGTTCTAGAGGTGGGTTAAAATTCAGCGCAAATTCATTCATGTTAGGAAAACTTTTTTTTGGGCGCGACAACTATTTTCATCCACGAATTTTTTCAAAATTATTTGACTTATAATTAATAATAATGTAATACATAATTGGACACGTTAATTCGTGTCCAATTATGTAATACACATTATCGAAATTCATCTCGGAATTCCATGAAAATGTTTTCTATACCTACAGTAAGTATTACAAACGTCCTCCGTATAAATTTGTCCATAACTACGAGAATTCAGAGCTATCAGTTTGTCTGGATTTCTCCCATTTATTCAACTTAACAATATCTATTTGAATTTCAACACAATCTACATGGCGGATCCATCAAATTTCCAAATTCCATATGAACGAATAGTTAGTAAAACCACCGATGAATGGATGAGAATGAATCATCTGCCCAAACAAGAGTGAAATAACTTCCCATGAGGAAGTTAAAAATCAACAGTTATTCATATGCTCCCTGACGAAATCTCATAACAAAGTATTTTCAATCAAAATATTGACAACTGCATATGTCGATAATGGCCTATTCTCAATTTCGCACACCCATACAGATGTCACGGTTGATACAAAAACTTGATCTCACATTGATTCATTCACAATTTTACTCTATCAAGTAAAGCTCACATACAGTGCCACAGTGTCACTCTTAATGATCGATAATTCTCATAGGATACGTGATAGTTCTCGATCGTAAGTGGATGTTTCGGAATATTATTGTCCTCCCATGTTAATTACAGCACACACATTTTTGGAGGTTTGTGAGTCTAATTTTTTATCCACTTATTTTTCTCCCACCAAATGTTCGTTGATAGCTTGATTCTTAGTCGGATGGGGATATTCTATCAATTTCATTGTTCAACAAGAACATCATGGACTATTATTAAAAATAACTTTCAATCAGATTTCAGCACATGGCGTTTTATGGTTGGCTGGTTGGTTAGCATTGATATGGATTTTGAATAATTCAAAGTTGTATCAGATGCAAGTGAATCTTTATATGGGTAAAGAACTTTTCCTATATTTTGTTTCAATAAAAATTAAAATAATATCGATAAAGTTGTTATACATTAAATTTTCAAATTTCAGGCTTTTTAATTGATATATTGCTGGTTGCTATTATCAAAGCGTTAACTAGACGGCGACGGCCAACGGAGAATGATGATATATTTCAAATGGGTCCAGACAAATATTCATTTCCATCGGGACATGCATCACGATCTGCCTTTATTACATATTTTTTCATAAATTTATGGAGTCTACCTGTCCTTCTAATGTTACCACTTATCGCTTGGTCAACTTGTATTTGTCTGTCTCGTCTATTGATGAGAAGACACCACCTATTAGATGTTATTGCTGGAATAGTTCTCGGTATCATCGAAGGTTTATTCATAGGGCTTATATATTTGGACTATGAAACTTGTGTCGGTTTGATTTCATGGTTGACCGATGAAAAACTCGACGGTGGAGAATATCATGTTTAGTTCATTCATCACTCATAAAATGTTATTTACTGACATCTCCGAAACACTGGAGATGCGTAAAATGGCCAGTTTTTTATACAATAGTTTCGAAAAATCTAAGGTATTGTCACATCTGCTTCTAGCAGTTGCTAGATAATGATCCAATGGATGCTCAGGAAAAATAATGACTGGATTCATTCGACGAAAAAAGGAAGAGTTATCTCCCGAGAATTTCATCAGTAACTACGCATTTGTGAACGAGAATAATGTTACTATGAAAATAGCGTATAAATTGTCATTGAGTTTCGTGAAATATATGCATATCAAAGAAAGAGATTGGAGTACATAAAATTTTATTGAATTGTCTGTATTGACTTATATAGAATGCAATGGTTGTTGCATACATGTTTTTCACTAGATTATTGTTTTATCGATGCATTTTACCTTTGATCTTCCCCTCTCCCCATAAAATGTTTGTAGATGAAAAACTGTGCTTGTAAATCATCCATCAATAACTAAACTCACAAATATCGATGAAATTAAATCTAGAGCACTCAATAAATAGTTCACATAACAATTATCGTATCTATTTTCATAGCCCATCGAATGGTATACCTATACCTATTTGTAAGCTACAAATCATATAGCAGTTACGCTGAGCTACTGTGATATGCCAATTGCTCTATACATTACGAAGCCGATTATGAATCTTTCAAGATAAAATTAAATAATAATACAAAACACTAAATAACTCAGTGATCTCATAATGACAAATTCATTAGTTGAATCACATGAGTTGAAACGAAGTACCTTGAAATATAACACAGAATATTTTGAATGTTATTAATAATTCTACCACAACGGCGAATGATAAAACTTAAGGTCCAAGTGTCCACTTTGATTGCCAGCTACTTCTTGAGCGCATGATGGCGATACTTTGACGTTTGGCGCTGTTTCATCGGCTTCTGGATGAAAGGAATCGTGATTTTGATTTTCGATTGACTCTGTTGGAGTTGGGTGAGATGTTGATTGTGATGACGGACGGGGTTCAGAGACTGTGGTTACTTTCGGTATCAAATCGGGTTTGCATTCCACTGAAGCTCCATGGACGAATTGTGGAAGTTGCGGTTCAATCGCTGGTGTTGGAATAGTGGATATGACATTTGTACGTTCCTTTTGAATATCCTCAGAATAAAGGCTCAGTGAACGTGGACGTTCCAATTTTAGACCAGGTGTCGATGGCATATCACTAAAAAGTCAGTCAATGAGGAGAGAAAGCGAACATATGCTCAGTGTATTCATAACCGTACCGAAAGAGCTCTTAGACATTGTGGATTTGGAAATTCAAAAAAAGTTGAATTAATAACATAAGCGAATTTATTGCCACACAATCAAGCAGTATTTTAATAAGTATAACAGACAAACAGAAAAAGCACACACTTGTAATAATTACAATTCTCGCAACAAAAATATACACAAAAGTAATAAATAAATGAATATTGATACGCATTTTTTATGGAGTCGAAGTGCATATAATTTAACAACAAAACATGTATGGAACGCTTGGACGTGTAAATACAAGAATAACGAAATCTATTCCAGTTACAGACATGAGGAAACGTCCAACGAAACAGATGTATACGTTCATTCAATATGCGTGCACGCATGATCATCTATGTTTGCAACATATATAATAATAGTCGTGAAGAAAATAGGCTGATGCTCCAACTTCTCACAACGATTGTGCATTGAAATCATGTACCCTGGGCTTGTGTCGTATTCAACTCATTCGTATATATAGCATCTATACTAAAAAAATACGTAAAAGCTAGAGAGAAAGTATTTCATTTTTTGGGTGGACCAACACAGTGGAAATAACGTGGAAATATTATAAACATACAGGTTTCTCTCTCTGTTTTAGTTCTTTACTTACCCAGTGCGTTCAGCTGCGTGACCAAACACTGGAGTATTGTGAATTATCTATGATAGAAAACAGTGGACCATGATTAGTTGTTGGACAGTAGTGAGAAGAAATTCGTATTTACATAACTGAAACCAAAAAAACTGTATGCACGTAATTTCAATGAAGGGATGACAAATCATATTCTACGACATAAATTATTAAAGAAAACAGAACAAGATCTAAAGGAGCAGATGGCATGCACTTTAATACATGTAACATGCTATTATTGCTGACTTTCCATGAATAATTGTGAAATAATATGTCTTCTCAATTGTACGGCATAATACTTTTTTTTTCGCCAGTATGATTCACGAAATATCTTATATGGGCAATAATATTCGATTATTTTACCCCCTTTTTTCATCAATTATTATGATGTGTACCTTTATGTATTTGTAAATTAGTTCGTAATAGTTTCTGATAGAAATTTCTATGCAAGTGAATTTGCTTATTGGAGAAATTCTTCCTTCATTCATCTCCTATTTAATATTTTCCGGTAAGCATCATCACAGTTAGTATATATATATACTCTCAATTTGGTTAACACATCATTCTTCCATAAAAAGCCAACGCGTTTTTTCATCGTTTCTAATATGAAAAATGATGTCTGATGGCGCATACAATTTTTTCGTATTAATTACAAGATATATCTTCTCACATTTGCCATCGAACATGGTGGTCTTGTTGCAGCATATCGTCCATAAGAACTTCGTGGAATTGCCGAATTTAAAGATGAATGCCCATTACTGTAATGAAATTTTTTTTTTCCATATTTTTCTATGCATATCATTCCAATTTCTCGCTTACCTCGAAGCAGATGATGGTTTGTTATTGTTATTCATATTATTATGAGAAGAATCTGCTGAACCCCGGGAAGGTAGAGTGTATCTAGTTCGCAAGTCTTGACATTCTGTATGAAAAAAAAAAAGAAAAGAAATTCAATATTCGTATTATATTTCATACAAAAAGATTCAAAAACACAATAATAATCGGGATGAGTAATAATGTATCGAGAGAGAATGTAAGTGCAAAATGGCATTCTATCTTTGGTCTTTTGTAATCGACGAAATAGATTGCTATATAATATTATGAATATCTATTAAAAACGAGAAAAATTTTATGATTGCGAATATTCGGCATTGCTAATAAGTTTTTTGTTCATTATTCGCCTTTTTCATTTGGGGCATTCCAAAACTTTTTTTATCAAAAAGGAAATCATCACACGTAGCAAATAAAATTTAATGTTCGCTGATTTTCAAAAATGATGTATTATTTACTGATTAATAAATGAGTAAGTAAAAAAATAGGGTCATCATGTTGAAGTCGATGCGAATATGAACTATACGAATGATATACATGAATGATATATGCATAAGCTAATTGCAAAAATACTTCAATGTTGCACTATATAGGGTTTCGTCCATGACCGATTGACAACACAAAAACATGCTACACATAAACGACATTGACCGAGATATTTTAAACTCGGTCAAACTTGAATTACTATCGGGAAGGGGGACATAAAGACCTTCAATTCACAAACTACTAGGGTTAAATATTCTTTCAAATATATATATATATATATACATTTTCATCAATTCGTCATTATTCATTGAATTGGAAAAGTTGGCGTGATAATTTATAATAGACAACTTGCCATCATCGAAAAAACCTTGAAAAACGACAAATTTATTATTTTGCGGTATGATCCCTTGAAGCCCATAATGCTTATATAAAAACTGCAGAAACTTCTCCGATGGTCGATCGATGGCCAGTTTCACGGGCCGCATTCGTTCTGCCTAGAACAATAGTAATAAGAATTTATGTAAATGAAATGTAGAAATAATAAAAAATATGTGCCCAATACGAGAGATTGTAAATAATAATCAAATAATCAAATACATTGAATTGAAATGCGGGAGTTCGGAGTTTGTTCCCCAGTTGTTTTATCTCAGCGTGAGCGTGTGAGCGTATGTGAGCAAACTTCCAATGAATTTGTTGTGTATGGAGCCGCAATAAATCTTTGTTCAAAATCATTTATATCATGCAATCACCCACCAAATTTTTTGCTACATAATATTTGAAGAGATGCTAAATTTGTTAATAAGTCATTTTTGAAGAAACGTCTGATTGATCTATATTATGAATGATGAATTTTTCATGAAATTCTCGAACATTCCATAATTTCTTACGGATACAAAAATACAGTCAGACTGATTGTCATGTTTTTCATGATTCGTAAAGTGATTGGGTATTTTCTACCATCAGATAAATAATGAGCTGGATGTTCTGTTTCATTTCGTTCGCGATGATCCTATGTCAGATACTGTTAATACAAAAAACTATTGGCGGGATACCCGAAGACGTTGAATAATCTTATATTGAATATGATATTATTGGACATTGTGAATAATAGATACATTATTCAATATTCACCATCCTCTTTCGAAGCACTCGCATCAGTGTATGCGATTATAAAATAAAATGAAAGAAAAAATTCCAACTAACAAAAACGGACTTGTATTCGAATTTTGTTCTTAAAACGCTTTTAGATATTCAAAATTACTACATGATGTTAAAATTCATCGCTCGAATTCATTTTGGATTACTCACTGACCGTGAGCATATGCTGGTACAGATCTTTTCCCAATCCCATTCGTTGTTTGGTTTCGTGAATATAAAAATCGAGGACGCAACGTGGTTGTAGTTGAAAATGAGTGCTAGCTTGGTCAAACATGAACAAGTTCTTCGATCCAGTTTTCAATAATCCCACAACGCTTCCGAGGCCGCTGCAAAAATATTTTCATTATTATTTACATTCGTTGAAGTCCAACTAATTTATGATGCAAATCTGGTGGTTGTGTTATTGAATAATATATTGAAGAAGCTACACAGAACGTGGAATTTAAGCATCATGTATAATCGGCATAGTACATGTCCGAAGGAGGCGCCAACATTTTTGCTGAAAAGCTGAAGCTATGGATATATGCGATCGCTCTTCCGCCATGAGAGAAGTCTAAAAATTTCCAAAATTTCTTTGTAATTTTTGTGATCAGACCGCAGTGAGACACGTCTTATTGAAAAACGCCACGAGACAAATCAAATGCTTTACTTTCATCTAGATGTGATATTGCGTCAATGAAAAAATATAATAATTATCTCACCAGGAACGAAGGACAATTGCAATATTTACTTCATTACTGCAAGTTGTACAAGAACGTCGTTGACGTTTTCCAGATGGTATGAAGAAAGATCTGAGCTCAATATCAACCTCTCTCATAACTTTCATATTTTTTCAAATTAAAAAAATTATTGATTTGAGAGAAGTGATGAAGGGAGGGAAAAAAAATAAATACTTATATGTTTTACAATTTGAATCGACAGTAAATATTGAAAGTAATTTCATCAAAATCGCCGTTCCTTTATTTGAATTTTCGGCTTGTACCACAATACATTTCACGTAAATAGCACTTTTTCTCCTCAAAATGAACTGATAATACCGTTGACTATTAAACTATCGAATCTTCAGACCGTTTAATTAATATAATTTCAGAGAGAAAAAGAGGAACTACAAAAAAAGGTTCATAATATTTTTTGATAAGTCTGATGGCGTTACCGCGGAAGTAGAAAAGTTTGTATAATTTTCTCATCGGATTACTCACTCGCAAATTATCAAATTCGGAGGCAACAAAGAAATTTTTTCCATGTTAATCAAATTAAGAATGAAAAACGGCGATGATAGGCCTCTAAATATAAAAATTGATAGCACAAATTTTAACAGTCATCTTCGATGAAACACTACATTCGAATACAAAACGACTAAATAGCAGTACGATCAATTATATTGATGAACATCTCACTGAACAATAGAGTGTTCCTCAAATCATCCGATACATTTTGTAATTATTCACAATTTCGCGTTTGGCACTTCTGAATTGCATATCTGGATCGAAAAATAATTAAGAATTAAATAACTAATACTGATGTAATTCAAGTAAGTGATCCGATTGACAGATATTTTATGATGATCATTATAAATTGTAAATATTCAAAAGGAAGAATATTCCTCCGCTCTGTAATATGTGATGTAATACAGAATTGAGGTTCATCTGAATATTAAAGAATATAAAAACTTAAATTTTTACACCGCATCAAATACATGACTTCATCTCGTGAACAAATGTAATTTGTACAATATTTATCATGAGAAATGATGAATCGATGAGTGAAAGAATCATAATCATTGATATAAGAGACTAATTAATTATTTACCCATTTCCAAAACTGTCGACTAATAGGTAAACGATATGATCTGTGTCCCGTAACTTCCTCGCGCTCGTTATTGGTTTGCTGAGTCCCTGAGCACGTGCCGAGGCTTCGCCCATCTCATCCAAGATCCTTGATAACTGCCTTTGATATTCACTAAATAGAAATAAAAGAAGGATGTAAAATTCATATGTATTATGATTATTATGTATTATGGATCAACTTATGTATCAATATATGATATATGAACTTTGTATCAGATTCATCAACACAATATGATACACCGAAGTTTCGTAAATTGCACTAAACCAGAATCGAATATGAGTATCAACTTTTGCACAAAACACTAAAATTAAGTTATATTAACTCGAGGGGGATTATTCTATTTAAACGACCGATAAATATGTGTCGGTCCATATCACTCTTCGCCTTTTTCAATTCACCTACTTTAGACAAAAAAACTATAAAATTGATCAAAAAATTCAGAAGTTAATGATACCATTGGGTCAAATAATTCTATGACAAATACTAATTTCTTCGCAAAGTTAATGAATAAATGTTCCATATTTATTCCCATGATTACTGCACCAGCATATTAACCCTTTAAGGCTCAGCATTTTTCGGTCAAAACCACTTTGGCATTCATACGTTGATAACTTTGTCAAAAATCAATATATATTTGATTTCACAATGTCAACGACCCACAAACTTATAATACTTTGTAAAGAAAAATTATAGTGCAATAAATTGATAATAATTTTGTAATTACAGCAATTAAACAAATTAATATTTGTGGTAGTAATTCCAAAAAAAATGACAAATTAACAAATTATGTGGTGCTAGACTAATGAAAATAAATGATCATTCGGGTGTTTTGGCGTCGCTGATTACGAATCCGATGTCAGATTTTCAAAATTGTCAAAACCCCTAAACACAGAATGTGCCGAAAATTGCATTAATCTGAAATACCCCGGCCTTAAAGGGTTAAACAATAATCTGATGAACCTAAAACTTGGAATTTTTTAATACAACAACATGTAGAATCAGTAATGTGACATTCATGTAAAATGCAATAGTCTCGTTGATAATTCTTGGTGTAGGTATACAAAAGTATGTGCAAAAAAAAAAAAAACATATTTGAATTCCTACAATTTGTTTGAAATTTACGCGAAAATGTAATATTTTCTCCCGTTTCAAACCACTAGGAATAGCGTATTACATTTTAGAAAAGGGGCAAGGATGGGCAATGGAAATAATGATGACGTTGCATCTGAATTGAATGACATAATATTGTTATGTATTTACTTTTCCAACGCCATTTTCAAATCATAATAATGCTTGTACATTCCCTTGATCATATACTGTTTCGACGCGAAAGAAAAGGAAATTATGGAAATACATTTTAGATGTTATTTACACATTTATTTCGCACGAATAATTTCATTGTTTGATCGTCAAAAAATTATAGATACACTTTCTATTATTATCTGAAATGCATGAAAGAGAACACAGAACAAAAACATAAATTATCAGAATTTCATATAGGGTAGAAGTACCGTTTGTGGCCATTGTGCCTTTTTTGGCCACTTTATTTTCAAATCATTGTTCTATTCATTCCATAAATATATTAAAATTATAAATTAGATTTATGTAGGTGTAAAGAATTCAAAATTCTATAGAAATATTATTTAAACATTAAGACTTTCTATTTATTGACTTGAGTTTACGGTGGCCAAACCCGGTACTTCTACCCTACCTCATCTTTCTTGCCAAATTGTCGCAATAATGTTCACTACTTCTATCGTTATTAATAATTTTTTTGAAAGAATAAATATACCAACTCTTCTCATATGTATGAATGAATATTTTTGTATACGCAATTCATTTATGTGTCGCACATAAAATGAATATGTCTACATATTGAAACTTAGTCACGTGATATTTTACCCGCATGAAACACTTGTGATAAATCATTCGGCCGAAATGGAAACAAAAAAAAAAGTTATTTTACTAACATAAAATTGAAATAAAATTCATGGATAATTCATTCGATAAAATTACAAGTTTCTCCTTGAGGAATGATGAATACAGTGAAATAAAAATGGTTAATTACATAGTAACAACATGAGAACCGTTATAGAACAAACAATGGAGGAATGATTCATCTAGTTGAATCGAGGGAAACGGAGCGTAATCGTGGAAACTTTCAACGCGCACAGTGACGCTTTCACAAGCCACTATATACACAATATTATTTCCAAATATAAGTTCATGCTAATGCGTGTATTGTTATCTATCACGGATGATGTGATGTCCGCAACTACACTGAACCTGTTGCAATTCTCATAATTATCAATATTTGATATGAATACGTAGATTTCCTCGGGAAGATAGCGAAAAAAAGTTCTCGTCATATGAGAAAACATTGGGAAAGGTTTGTTTCATAACGATAAAAATTTGTTGAATCTATGATAAGACAAGATTTGAACGATGATATTCTTTGAATTGATTCCGCAAATATGCGCGCTCCCTACTCAGTGACATGGATGTATATCCAGAACAATCAATAAAACGACCATATACATTGGATACTAAGAATATAGAAATCTCATATATAAATTTTTTTTTTTTTTCGTCGATATAATTATTTATTCATAACATTGTGACCATAAGTAGGGTATAGTACTGAATAATATACCAATTTGCAACGGCCTCATTAATCATATCCTGTCTTCATTCACTCATATACCTCTCATATAAGCGTACATTAATATATGTGTACAATTGTACATATAGCAGACTGACTTAGAGATGAGGAAGAAATGGACGAGCGCGTAGGAAGCGTAGGAAGCCACCACGTTCTTCATGCTCGGTCGACTGAAAACTCTCGACGTTTATCCAGCTAGTCGATGCGAAAAGACCTTTCTTGTATTTTATTTCTCTTCCCCGGCATGCAAATATAATTGACCTAAAACCACTGAAAATCTCTTATATTCTTTTGTTTCTAATTTATGAAGAGCCTAAACAACGCTCTTCATGAAAATCTATAATTTAGATTTGTATAAAAAAATATTATTGCACATAATAACGGGCATAATTTTCGTCCCGCATATTATGCAGAGTCAAATTTCTGAGATCGATATTTCAAACTACATAATGACAATGATGAGTATGACACAGTTATGAAATATAAGATTATCTATAGTGGAATATGATTGTAGTCAAATATATATTTCGCACATTTATTAACTAACAACCTATAGACAGTGAGAAGGAACAGAGAATGAAATATAAGAAACACCGGTGTACCTGTCGCCATCCAGGCCAAAATAAATGATCGGGATTCGATTAATGGATCGGCCAAATCTCTTTCTATATTCGCTGTTACACATCCCTTCCAAATTTGTACCCATCTCAAAATATTATTACGTCATGTTTTTACTAGCTCTTCATGATTAATGCTAGCTGGTTGCAATTGAAAACAGAGTCTGATAAATATGTTGCCGAGAGCAACTAGGAAAATTTTATTTTTTCGATTTTGTATGCATAGAAAGTCCCTTTGTTACACTTACACTCAATGAAAAAATATTCCGCTTTCATCTAATTTCGAACTCTCGTGCAGAAATATATTATCCACGCAGTGGAAATTCTCTGTCTTTGTTGGATTTAACAATATAATCTAAAAGTATATATTCAACTTGGGCATTTAAGATTTCTCAAAGCCATTCTCCGAATTGTGTATTCAATTACTTTTGTTATTATTTCGATAACAATTTCTGAAAAACCTCTGTTCTTCCGACTATGTTATAATATTGACACTGCGAGTTTTCTATATTTTTCTCTTTTCCACCCACCACGCATCACATTACAGCGTTTACCAAACGAAATAATATGCCACTACAAATGTATTCACACAATAGACCCAATACACCAACAAGTCTGTGAGATTCTTCCATCGTCATTCATTTTTTTTTCTACAATATTTGTTCTCTCTGTGTCAGCCTCTTGACCTTAACCTTCCATTGTAACATTGCTAGTAATGGCTTAATTTTTCAAAGGAGCTAATGATCGGATCAATTGACAGGATGGAACGTAATATTTTATGTTTGTAAGGTAATATTTACAATTGATTTCAAAACGAGAGAAATTTTGCTCACAAACTCGCATCATTTCAACCACGTAAAATATCAATGCAATACGATTGAAATGAATCAATGACCTTGTCCTGTATACTTACAACGCATTTTCTTTTCTTATATCTTGCCGATCGTATAAGATGAAGAAAAAAACATATAACTATACATATTCTTACTTTAATTCACGTCTGTCGCCTCTAAAGTCCTCTGGTATTAGTGATTGTGTGACCTTGTTGATCTTTCTCGGCAATAGTCTGTTTACATTGAACTTGAAATCCATTTTTCAATGTTGTTATAAGATGTTTTCAAATTGGTTTCTTATTTCATTCACACTGTAATTATCGTGAACACGTGATGAGAATTATAAATCGTTTTGTTGTGAACAAGCATTGATATAAAGATAACATAATATGAAATAGATACTTGCATTGATTTCTTTGGCTTTTGTCCGTTTAGACTATCATCATATCTTGTTTATCGAATTACTTCCATTCTATCGTTTGAAATAATTCATTGATAAATATCACGAAAATCAAATGTTCATACGTTTTCAATAATAAAATATTTAAGTGAGATTCCTCCACTGCCGCATACACACGATGACCAAATACTCATTAAGTTTTAATCAAATGTTCATTAAATGTTATATCAAATGTGTGCGTAGCTCACCGGCGTATAAACAACCACACGGGCTAGCTCAATCGATACTCTATGTGGAATTGTCAGATGGTGGGACAATGTTAGGGTGAAGTAGGTTCAAGTTAACTCTATACATGCATGAAAATTCAATCTCCAACTTTGTTGTATTACTCTGTAACACGGTAAGATTAATTTTATTATTCGAAATATTTCTCCCAATAAAGAAGGAATATGAAGGATATAACCGCCAAGATGTGGGTGTGAATGAGATACACCTTTCTTTCTTTCTTTCTTTTTTTCTTTCTTTCTCTCTTTCTTTCTTTTTTCTTTTTTTTCTCTCAATTCCGATGATTTATTTTGTCGTCACTCACATCGACAGTTCGCGCCTGATGTGACACAAGTCATATCCTTCGTGTGCGCGTAACTATTTCAAAAATGA
The DNA here is from genome assembly GCA_030523085.1 of Meteorus colon. Lineage (NCBI taxonomy): Eukaryota > Metazoa > Arthropoda > Insecta > Hymenoptera > Braconidae > Meteorus > Meteorus colon. The sequence continues at coordinate 18,403 of JAPYZH010000769.1, read as the reverse complement.
TAAATCGTAATTAATGACAAAGTATGTTGCTATAACTGCGGTTGCGCAAATGAATTTCGTGTGACTGACACGAAGATCCGAATATAATATTCATATAAATAATCTGACACACCGACGAAACCGTTCACGTCAGCTCACGGCGCAAACTAAATACAATCACACAACGATCGAGTGTTTTATTTTCACAAAAATAGTCGCGACCGCGCGCGCGCCCATGAATTCAACTCCTCTCTCTCCTCAACAGACGCGCATGCGCACGATTCCAAATATCATCGAGATTTTATGTCACGTATACACAATCTATACAATCCATACAATCCATACAATCCATACAATCCATACAATCCATACAAATACATATAACTAGCTTTGTATAACTGTATTGTGTCATGGGATTGTTCACAGATGGCGCGATCAAAAAATCTCTTTAGTCACAAACACACACCAGGAACTTTTATCAATGAAAAACTATTTGTCAATCAATTAAGCAATGATATAATATCATATTTGTGAGAACTATTTCGGGTATATAATTATACATTGTTTAGTAATACGTAATATGAATATCAATGAATTCCAGTCGACATCACTACAATATGCTTGACAGAGAATTTTGATTTGTGTGACATTAGTCGGATTATGAGTATAAATATTTAACTAATGAAATTGGTGATTGAAGAAAAAATAGGCAATTTAAAGAAAAAACAAACCATATTTATACGTGAGCTATCATAAATGAGTATTCATTATTGAGAGGGCGTGAGGGGGGGGGGGGGAGGCGGGGGAGGGGGCAATTTGAAGGCGCAGTCTAAATCGATGTTTTTAAATTAAAGAAATTGAGAACAAACAATTGACTATCGCGAACAATCAAAAGCAAATGACGATCTAACGATGCATAAAAAAAAAGTTCAAGAATAAACAAAAAAAATTTACGATGGGCTACATCTGGTGAGCCCAGGAGCTGAACCTGGATTTTGAACACCATATGGTGTTTCACTTGCAAGTGAGTTTGTGTTCGTGAGTGCTACGGTTTTCCGCTCTCCATACTATTTTCATAGTCGATGATTACCTCGTACTCGACGAAGAACGTAATGAAAGGAATCAAAGAACTATAGTCACAGGGTGTTATAGTGGGTGGGCAATTACCACGAGTAGACAGAGAACGATTTATTAGCCGGTAGATGGCGTAAGCCACAAGTTCCTGAGCCATATACTATTCAGGAAAGAAGAGATTGCATCACACTCCCAATTTTTGTTTGCTCGAACACGAACTCACTACCTTCATATACTTGGTAGGCGATTAAAGTATTTCAGAATAATTAATGATCAATAAAAATTGATTGAGCGTATAGCTAGCAGGCATGGCGATGGTTTTTTTTTTCTTTTATCGATCGGAAATAATTTGGGAAATCGATTGGAGATGATTGAGCTATTTGGAAAACTACATTTATTAATTAAAAATAAAAAAATAATTAGCATGGGGCCCGGTGGATCAGTGGCCGCTGCTATGGAGATACAGCTCCACTGTTCTCTCTTCCCTTTTCCCTCATTGCTTTATCACGCTTGAGAGGAAACGGACCCCAGAGTGAGGCCATCTAGGGTCCGAGTATGGAGGGTAGAGGTCCGAGATAGATTAGGGGTATGTTCCGATATACACTGTGAGCACTGTAAGTCATGATGGCAATTTAGTATACTGCGAGGTCGTTCTTTTATAGCCAGTTATACTGGTTACTATCTAAAACGGAACGCAGCTCAGTATACTGTCACCCCGCCAGTGACGCTGTTTTTAAATGAAAATAAAATAATTTAGAATTGCTCCATTCAATGAGAAAATAGAAATACTGCTACAATATTTCTGTGATAAATATTTGCCGTTTAACTTAGTTATAAACTTAATTAATATCACAGCAAAAGTAAGTACACATAGTATCGAATGAAAATATTTTTAAATTTGAATAACACTTGAAAACTTTACAAAACAATTCAAGTTAGGTTATGTATTATAAAAGCAAAAATTGTAGCATAATTACGATATAAATTTATTTTGCTTTATAAACTTTTCAGCTAATGGAATACGCAGTAATAACAATAGCTGTTTGTGCAGCTCAAAATTTATTGGATTCTTCAGACGATGATTCTTGTGATGAGGAAGATCTCGTATATTGCCTTGGAAATCGCGAGGGGCAAAATATCATTGCAAGAACACAAAACTATGTGGAAACTACTGTTTTTCAAATGACTGATGATACATTTAAAAGCCATTTTCGGTAAATAATTTTGATTAATAGTTGAAAATATTTTATTCGTTGTAAACTCTTGTTTATTGTATCCTTATATGTTAATCAATTACAGTATGAGACGAGATACTTTGGAATTTCGTATAAATTTACTTATAAATTTGCCATTTTTTAATTGTTTATTTTCTCGAATTCACTGACACGAGTTTCATTTTACTGGCACAAGTTTGTTTACATTTACTAGTTCGTTCATAGGCGCTAACTGATGATTCTTCCGCTCTTATTCGATCACGTGATCTAAGTACTGTGAGTGCTTTACCTCGAAAATTTCAGTACTCACAGTGTAAAAATGGCGTCAACTTATGACGTCATATATTTCCCTAGGGTACTGTGGCAGTGTACTGGCAGTCCATAACGAAACGAATTTTTCCCCAGCAATAGTACTGAACAGTGCTCCTAGTGTATATCGGAATATACCCTAGGTGTCTTGGCCATGATAATCACTGGTTACCCTATGATCATGATGGCTGGCCTGATGCACATTCATATTTATTTTCAATCAAAAAGCATTGAACAATTACTGAAGAAGTGAAAAATCTAAAATACTTGAATTATGGTAGGGCTTTAAAGGCGAAAAAAAAGCATATTTTTGTGATTTTTTTACGGCAACATAATATAATTCTATTAAATTTAATTACATATTATTGTACAACTTCTGAAGTATGTCAGGAAAAATTTTCAATGAAAAATATTGATGAATAAGCCGGTGACGTTGAATTTCCAGAGACGCCTCGAAAAAAAGTGGTTTTGCGGTGAACATCATAACTCGTTACCGGATCATCGGAAACAAAAAAATTGATCTGAATTTCAAAGCCGATATATTTCTCGAGGTAATCACGAGAAGTTTTTTGTTTTTTTTTGTTTTTCTTCTATTTTTTACAGCACTTGGAAGTGACAAACGCGATTTTAGATCCAAAAATCGCGGTTAATTTGTTATTAAAAAATAGAAAAAGTTAAAAAAAAAAAAATCTCTTTGTGATTACCTCAAGAAATTAATCACCTTTGAAATGCATATCAATTTTTTCGTTTCAGATGATCCGGCAATGAGTTATAATGTTCACCGCTTTTTTTTCAAGGCGCCTCTGGAAATTCAACGTCACCGGCTTATGTATCAATATTTTTCATAACTCCTACCCCCCACTAAAACAAGTAGGGTTGTATTTGCTCGCTCGCGTATAGGGTGCCCATATCTGGTAGTATATATTTTTTGGTGGTGCTTAATCGGAGAATCACTTCTTCATATTTGATACCAACAGGTATCACATTAATAACTTCCCGAAGCTACTTGCTGTCTTCGCTTTTTGAGTCCCGCAGAAATTTCTAGACTAAAAAGGCCAATTGAAAAGTAGTTATGTTTGAAACTGAATGATGTAGTCGGAACAATTTAAAGACGTATAAGTAATGTTGATAACAAAGCATATAAATATGAGCAATATGTATATATCGAATTAGCGATTTCATTTTTGAAAAAAAGACCTCGAGCTTTGATCCGCCCTGATAAGTTGCACAACTGTTTTTCTGTTCTAATGTTCAAATAAATATTTTGGGAAAAAAATTGTATTTAGAAAATCACCAAAGTTCAAAATGATGTTTCAACATTACGTTTAACTAATTCTGGAATAAAAAATTTGTAAAAACTCTTGTGGGATATTCTGGTTATTGAATACATAAGTTAAGTCTTATAAAGTGTATTAGAATTAAGAACCAAATTGATGTTACTAATTTTATTTAACATGCCACTGGGAAAATTGATAAGATAAAACAATTATTGAAATTTTTCATCAATTTTAACAAAGCTGGATTTGCCCCTAAATTCAAGCTCAGAGTGCTCGAAAATTTCACAATGATACATGTTATTTATAATTATGTTTTTTTCTGTTAACAAGATTCAAATAAACCGCCTAATCCTTCATGTTTGTGCATGCGCAGTAATAGTAATTTGAACGTGAAAAAATAACTATGAAATAAAAAAATTAGTTATTAATTAGAAAAAATCGAACAAACATCTTTACGATCGAACAAACGATGACTAACAAAGATTGATTTAACAAAAAAGAAAAAAAAATAATATTGGATTACGTTAAGAACTAGATACAGGTCAGAATTATGACGATTATTTATAAAAAAATGAATATCGAACAAACATCAAATTTGATCGAACGATCAAGGACTGATAGACGACGAACGAACGAATTAGTAAAAAAAAATTAATAAAATTCATTTACCGCCGCCGACTTAAGAGAGCCAGAGTCCTCGCGTACGTTTACGAGACATATGATCTGATAATCTTTTGAACTATATTGTAGTATATGACACTACTTCAGTGAGTATCTCAGAGTATATACTGGCGAATTCCAGATTCCCCGCAATTCCCAGTGGCATAATCAGATATAACTTTCAATGTGTGTTGGTGCGCTTAATGCCAGCCCACACCTTTCATTGTATAATGAATCCATACATAACGAAAAAATGCCGATAAATTGATTCCTAATCACGGATTAACCGGTATCAATCGTGAAAATTGATGTGTAAAAAAATATATATTCTGATATTGAATAATATAACAAACAGATTGAGAATCATATTTCATTCAGTATACTATGTAATGTGTTCATAGATATATATCTGTTGAGATGCGCAATAACAAAGTACTTGATAAATGTAGATAATTATGAATATATTAGTGGAGATAAAGTTTTATCAAATGTGTGTACATATATAGAGGGGCGTTTAGAAGAATTGTTATTCATATATTCAATCAAATAAGTTCTATCAATATGCAATTTATGGCAACCGTAACTTTGTTGGAATATATTTTATTGGCGTTTGCGATTCCGTGTGAATCGAATGGAAATTTGTACATTGTCGAGAATGCAGATTCAGCTAATACAGAGGTGTTTGAAGGCCCATATTTGCCGACGTGGAAGAGTTTGGACAGTCGTCCCTTGCCAACATGGTATGACGATGCTAAAATTGGCATTTTTTTGCATTGGGGTGTCTACAGTGTACCCAGCTTTGGTTCAGAATGGTTCTGGAAACAGTGGACAGGTATTGTAATATTTGGTACTCCATTCATATGTTTGTGTTTATAATTATAGTAGTTTTTTATTACTCATTTATAAGATATGAGATGATTTATTTTCCATACAGAGGAAAAAGGCGAAGGCAAATTTAATGATTTCATGAAGCAACGCTATCCGCCAAAATTCACATACCAAGAGTTTGCTCATGAATTTACAGCTGAATTTTTTAATGCAACGCAGTGGAGCAATATATTTGAAGCTGCTGGTGCTAAATATGTCGTCCTGACAAGTAAACATCATGAAGGATTCGCATTGTGGCCATCAAAATATTCATTCAGTTGGAATGCGATGGATGTTGGACCTCATAGAGATCTTGTTGGTATGGATAGGAGTTTTCGAATTATACCATCATTTTTTGACAACATTCACAAAAATTGATCGTCAATTCTTATGATGCAGGTGAACTAGCAGGTGCAATAAGAAAAAAACGTGAAATGAAATTTGGGCTTTACCATTCGCTATTTGAATGGTATAATCCTCTCTGGATCACAGATCAGGAGTCAAATTTCAGTAGTAACAATTTCGTCACGAGCAAGGTCTTTCCAGAAATGATGGAATTAATTAACAAATACGAACCTGAAATATTCTGGTCCGATGGCGAATGGGACGCGCCTGATACTTACTGGCAGTCTAGAGATTTTTTAGCATGGCTATTCAATAAAAGTCCAGTTAAAAATAGTATTGTTGTCAATGATCGATGGGGCCATGAAACAGCATGCCATCATGGCAGCTTTTACACTTGTCAGGATCGATATAATCCAGGTGTGATATTTACAATCAATAAATTTTTCCTTCATTATTTTCATGGAATTTCTAGAATAGATAGCGAGGTGTCTGCGTCGATACATAATCAATCAATCTTTTCGACAATAATCGCATAAATTTATTCTTCTTGATTAAAGAAATATCTCGTTTATTCTTACTCTTCTTACAGGAAAATTACAGAAGCATAAGTGGGAGAATGCTATGACAATTGACAAAGAATCCTGGGGATATCGGAGGAATGCAGAATTTAATGACGTTATGTCTATTGCCGAATTAATTGAGCAATTGGTAATGACTGTGAGCTGTGGTGGGAATTTATTAATGAATATCGGACCAACGAAAGACGGAATAATTATACCTATTTTCGAAGAGCGCCTTCGAGGAATGGGTATAATTTCAATTATTCTCTACCACTAATTGTCATCCTAACTCATACCAATTCGTTTACTAACATACTGAAAATTAAAATCCTAAGGACAATGGCTGAAAACGAATGGTGAAGCAATATACAATACTCGACCATGGAAATTTCAAAATGACACAATAACAGGTGATACATGGTATACGATGAACGAAAAGCAACAAGCCTTATATGCAATATTCCTGTCATGGCCTGAGGACGGGATTCTCCGTTTGGGAGCTGTGGAACTCGTCGCCGATGATGAATTGTCACTACTGGGTTATAGAATACCTTTAGAGGTTGAACATTTGAATAATATTATGGTCAATGTATTGAGATCAAAGCTTAAAGTTCCTTTTCTAATTTCTAGTGGCGTAGTACAAAATTAGGAACGAAAATTGCACTGCCAGCAGCCGCACACAAAGGTGAACCAGCATGGGTAATCAAAATCAAAACCAAACTTTGATTGGACAATTAATTAAATCTTCGACGATAGTAAGCCTAGGCTAGCAATATGTAATTGAACGAAGGAATCGATAGAGAAAGGCGTGGAACCTGTATATAAAGATTTTATTAAGTTTATATGTGTTGTAAACATAAATGAATAATATAAAATGTTCATGGAATCAGTCGCTTATCTTTCTATTACAAATTGTAGCCCGATTACATTAGCACTTATATACCAGTTATGTAGCAAAATGTTGAAAAAAAAAATCGTAGCTTATTGCAGCATTGATACTTCATAGAGATAAGATCCCAACAATTTAGTCTGCAACGATAAAAACCAAAATAAGAAATTTTGATTACAAACGAAAATAAACAGAGATTTAGAACCACTCACTCCTTCAATATAATTCCGTATATTCAATTTTTCATTTTGTGAATGTGCTCCGTCATCACCACAACCAACTGGCAGTAATAAAACGTTTTTTCCAGTGATTTCTTGGAAGGTTAATGTCACAGGTATCGATCCACCTTCTCGCGATAGATCTGGATCAACACCATAAACATATTTAGTTGCTTTTTGTGCAGCAACATAGTGAGGATGCTGTGGATTCTCCGTCCATGGCTTGCCACCATGCGCATATGTAATTCGCATTTTATTCGGACTTGATCTCAAAGACCACGCCTGTTTAATATGAGCCTCCACTTTTTTCTGCACTTCTTCAGGTGTCATATTCGGTACAAGTCTTAATGAAAATTTCCCAATTACTTTTCGTGGAATGACCGTCTTTGCGCCGGGTTCACTGAACGCACCTTCGATCCCATGGAGTGACAGAGTTGGATGTCGCCAACGGTGCATGAGAAGTTTTATCTAAGAATTAATTGAAATATCGAATTCATTAATCTTTGTTTTTTTACATTAAGAAAGAATCGATTACGTGAGCTTTATCAACATATTTTTTTACCTTATCTTCGCCATGGGCCAATCTATCTGTCCCAACTGTATCACGGAATTCATCAATATCAAATTCGATATTTCTGTAAGTTGCCAATTCATAATCGGTGATTTTAGCGACATTATCATAAATTCCTTTGATTAAAATTCCGCCATTGACATCGACCAATGTATTCATCAGATAAATTAAATCTGACATAGCTTCGTGAACACATCCACCAAATGTACCACTGTGAAGATCATTTTTAGCACAAGTGACTTCCAAATGAAAATAAGCCATTCCACGTAATCCGTATGTGATACATGGTTTAGTTGTGCCTATCCAATAATTATCAGAGATACAGACATAATCAACATCGCTAAGAAAAGAATCCTTTCGGGCCCAAAGAAGACCGTCCAAACCTTCACTGCCACTCTCCTCCATCCCTTCAAATACAAACTAACAGGAAGATGAGAATTATCAGTCAAAAATCTATTATTCATATAGTTTGGAAATATATTTTACCTTTATATTAACGGGAATGTCTTCATCGATAGCTTTGTAACCTTGAAGAGCATGTAACCAACAAAGGACCGGACCTTTGTCATCTGTACTACCACGTCCATAGAGTTTATCATCTTTTTCGACCAATTCAAACGGTTCAGTGTCCCAGCCATCTTCGAATAATGCCGGTTGTACATCCAGATGTCCGTAAATCAGAACAGTCTTTTTTTTCGGATCATTTCCGAGAGTTCCAAGTAGTACTGGTGGAAGATCTATTTCTCTATCGTCAGTTAACTTTTCTTTACCAATGTCCGCCAACTCTGTGGTTACTCCGAGGTCCTGTAACTTCATCTCCATCCACTTCATCATTTTCACAACTTCGCCTCTTACTTCTGGCCATCCCGAAACAGATTTGATCGCTACAGCTTCTCGAAGATTGTCAATATACTCCTTTTTATGGGCATCAATGTAACTGTACGGAAAATAATTTGATTAGAATAATGCCAACAATCCAGTACATATTTCTTTCCTTATAAGTTTTCAATTGATCGCTGGTTATGAAGGAAGATTGCTCGGTAATTGCACAGTGATGTATTGTTGCTATGAGATTTTACACTTGAAAATATCGAGAGAAAGCTGAACCCTTCTTGTATCAGAGGCGAGGGGAGATGAAAGATATTTAAATAATCATGAATTCCTATTTACCAATAAAGTTTTGTTAAAGTCGGTGGAATTTTGGATGCCATGATTATTGTTTGTGAAAATCTACTGCCACTGATCTTCCTCACAGTTTTTCATGTGCCAATGAAACCTGCAGAGATAACAAAATGGACGATAATTATTAAGCTTAATGCAAAAGTAGAACTTTATCACTTTTCATTACACACTGTCAATCAAAATGATATATAACTAGGAATTAATAGTGGTAGGTGGAATACGGAATGTTTTTGTACTTTTGAATATTTTTTTTTTCTACTTCTATACAAAATATATTTGTATAATGAAGATGTTTGCCTTAGCTGAATTAATTTTTATAATAAATTGGACAAGTTCGTACTCACAATAATGTCAATGAAGTAGACTGGTTTATTGGTTCTAGCAGTATGAGTAATACGTGGCCGAAGTACTTGTATAGTCGTATACATATACCGGTTAGGTATGTACTGTGTATACTACCACTATCCACACTTCTAAACTTGCCTCACATCACATGCAATCAACTCTTTTATACTCTCTGTTGTTATATATATATATATATACTCTTTATATACGTCCCGCTCATCGTTTTTGCCTCAGGCTTCGTCATGCATCGTGCTTGTCTCCGACGACTCCAACGACTAACTTGCTGTATAACTACATATATATATATATATATATATATATAATCTTTATCTCTTCTGCAACAATGTGACCAACATATAATATCTCTCGCGCTCTCCACTATCGCTGTTTAGTTTGGCAGTTACCAGTGTTCGATACTTCGATACAATGTTGTTGACTTGTCGGCGTATGTTAAGCATAAAATTTCTACGCACGTGATGTTTTGCCCTCAAGACGTAGATGGAAATTATTAACCGTCATTAAAACTGAATGTTCTTATAGATGGTGGTATGGTTCTCATTTATATTTTTGAACGTTGTGATAATAGGATTGCTTTTGCCACCTCTTGAGACAATGAGACTCATCATGATCTAGCCATTAATGGGCATTAGTGCAATATATGTTGACTGTACTTTTGATCAAAGAATCATTCAGATAACCGCAGAACGTTCAATTATTTGCCGTCTGCAAATATAATCGGGCCAACTTGATCCGTGTATATGCCTATATGCCTTTATCAGATTATGTCCACTTATTATCGTACGTCGGATAGCAGTGCGTAAACTCCTTTACAGGAACATAATGAAAATACACAAGTTTATTGCCCTTTAATTTTGATGAAATATGAAAAGTTATCGCATTTTTCAGCTGAATTATGATAGAGATGAAAATGACTTCACATGAATATAATGGAACTCAATTTTGGCACTGTGAGCGTCAGATTGAATTCTCTGCACTAAATAATGAATTGTCTGAAATCCCCTGAAACAATTTACGTGTGATAGGAAATATGCGTTATCGTTAACAGCTTATCGCATACTGACTTTGTGTTTCCTTGCTAAGCGGAATACATTTTTCTACATGAATAGGTTGTTCGCAATATATTGTAAGTCTGTGAAAGTTGTCGGATGGCAGTAACTTTTATCCAATTCGATGGAAATTTGGTGTCAATCAAATATTGAAATACGCAGTCGCAGCGATTCATTGACATGAATTACTCTTGGCGGCGAAGTGTATTGAACAAATAGTTAATAATATAACACTCTATTAGATAATTATGGTCGATATAATCGCTTCGTCGCAGGAAAAGCGTGACAACTTGAAGCATTACCCCGAAATAATTGGGGCGATTTCGAGAAATATGAACGAAAAATTGGCCACGAATATAGTGACAAGTGAAGAAATCGCTGCATTATCTGACCTGGTTCGAGAAATTGCGGATCCTAAAAACGTTAAGAACGGTGAGATAATTTCCCCACCCATTGTTGATCTTCCCAAAAATTACAGTGGAGCCTGGATAACAAAAAGAAATAATAATGGCGGAATAATTATATAGGAGCATATTCGATGTCGAAATATCTACGCTTTATGTTTCATGCCTTAAATTTTTAATCCTCACATGCTTTTTTATAGAACCAAAATTAATTAAGATGAAAATTGAGCAGCATAATTAGTGTTTGTCATGCAATTACCGTGGAAAAATATGATCTATCATCTGGGAACGAGCATCCAAATTTACGCTACAAATCGATTTTTTTTTTTTTTTTTTTTTCGAACGCAAATGTTATTAGACACGAGCATGAAGCTTCTAATTGGCAGTGCAGTCAACACTCGCTTCCACCAAAACCATGTCATTTATAGTGTTACAACCTGTTGAAGAATCCTCCATAAAGTGTATAGTTACTCTCTGAAACATCCATTCCATATAAAAAGTTTCTTTATTTAAGATAATGAAGTAACACGAATTAGTTGAAAAATGCTTCGTGCATGTGATTTTGTATGGAAATGAAAATTCCTATGTTTGTCATGGAATTGTGGTTTGATCGATGATTGACGAATTACGTCAACGTCTAGAAATTATATCAATGTAATGAATTGTTTTTTTAACAGTTGAATTATCCTTCTGTTATTTAGCCTTTGAAATTTTGACACCGTAATATCGTTGAAACATGAGTGGTTCTTTGCTTGTCTTTGCTTACAATCAGCGATATGCGATCGACGTATGGGAATCTGATTCTTCATTCCCTATCAGTCTTTTTTCAGGGAAATATTCGAACGCGCTGGATTATATTACAATACATTCATACCGGCGGCCAAATGCTAACATAATCTTGTACAATAATTTCTGAACGCAATGATGACTCCATTTTCAATTTTTCTTGTATCTCTTTTGTTTTCATCTTGCATCGGCCAAATATCTCCATACATCTGAAAAATAGCGAGAAAGAGGAGCATACGCAATGCATGGATTTTTGAGATTATGTTTTGGCCGATAGAGGTGCTGGGATATTGTAGGATAATTTTACGTTCTCTTGGGTTGTCCATCAAATGGGCGGTCCGGATTGGTCCGAATAAGTCTGCATTGTCCAATAACGTACATACAGTCGTTCACACACAAATTAGCACAAGGCCACAGTGGAAGGGAATTTATTTTGAAATTATGACGTCAATTGGAATAACACCAGTATTCCATCATCTCTTCATATATATATATATATATATATATATATATGTATATAACTCAGTGTATCCATACTTGTTCATATTTATTTTTATTTTGAATTCAACAGTTATGGCGTCTCCCAGGCCAAAGTCACCTCGTCTACCGCTGTCAGCGAAAAAAGATGACAAGGAAGAGAGTTTCTGGGACAAAATTGGTACTCTGGGACGTAAGAAGCGGATAAAAGAAGGTGCAAACATTATTTAACGCAACATAATCTTGCACAATAGAAATTTAACCAACATTTTCCCGAGTTGTTAGTGAGTTACGAACACACACATAAATGATCATTTTTACATGACCTTATATGGAATGAGTCACAGTCAATCTGCGATTTGTCAATGGATTTAATATTCGTTCTTCGGTAATGTGCACGAAAATATTATAGGTGAAAATAACATAGTGGTTTTTTGGCAGTTCAAGAAGTTCAAGAAGAGGGCAAATATGCTATCGATTCTCCTGGATACGCTGCCAATCCTGACATGCCACCCGAAGATTATGCCCTGGATGAGAATGAGGAACGTTCAATCATTCAACCGGGCTCATTGGAAGATTCGAAATTGCAAGAACTTATTTTTGTTCTCATCGAATGGATAAACGACGAATTAGCTGATCAACGTATAATTGTCAAGGATATTGTAGAGGATCTTTATGATGGGCAAGTCATCCAAAAATTGATCGGTAAACATCCAAGATTAGAATTTATTTCCAAAACACCAGAATAACAAGAAAATATTATCACATTATTATTTAAGGATCTATCACGATTGTACTTATTAGCCGATCGCGCTAACGAGAATCTTTCTATTTATTCTCATATTCGAGGAAATCATGACAACTTAGTGCGGTCCATTTTCGAGAATTTATCTATTCTCACAATGAAATACTGCGGCATCTGCTAGAAATTTTCCGATTATTTTAATTCCTCACATTAGTTACATCACTCATGCGATACCTCGCAATGAGAGTAATGGACGGTCTGCTGTGAAAAAATCTAGTGTAGGTTGTCAGTTTTGATAATATTTCTTTGCAATTACTTCTCACGAGTTGACTGAATTCTACCACAGAAAGAGTGTTCTGATTGATTTCAAATGTAAACGTTAGACGAAAGTATTGAAATTTAATTATAATGAATCATGTTTATTCTAGGTGTTTGTGGAGGTTCTCATTGTCTGTAATTCATCACGAACGTTTGTCCATATCTCATCTTACTTTTGTCCATCTAGGCTGAATTTTTTTAGGAAAACTTGTAAGATAATTGTCATCGAAATCACAGATGAGGAAAAATTCAATCACTTTTTCACCCGGTACTGAATTCGCAATTGAACTTGCTTATTCATTGTTTCTCTTATATGAATATCATGAATTCTACCTGAAACATTGGGTTCCGTATTAGAGAACCCAAATTTTATCCTAATCATAGATAAAATTGAACAAATTTCTAGTTCGCTTTCATAGATTATCACTTCATTTTAAGGCTGGGCTTTAGTGACTAGAAGTTACCAAATATTATGCATAATTTTTTCTAGTCGCTTCATTTTTCGGAGAATTCCTTTAAGAAAATGATATTGTGGTCGGGAAATCGCTTATTTCTTTTTACATGGCGGTTGGGTCATTCGAATATAATGAGGAGTTCAATAAAATTATAATATTCAAAAAATGATTTCGCATGTATTTCCCTACGCTTCTCGAACAATATATACACATGATGGATGATATGTATGTGCTAGTGTACAGATTTAAAATCACTCACATTTAATTCCGTAATGTAATAACACCTGCAAATGTGATATATCGCTGTATATACTATTGCACAGATTTTTAAATAATCAATTTTGAATCAAATTTGTCATGATAAGTCATGTGGAAAAGAAAAAATGTTACGAAGCGTACACCCGTCATTGCGCTATACGTTTCAGTTTTGCCGTTAATATCCACTCAAAAATCACTATGCTTTTTCTGTATTATCCGTCCCAATCTGAACGAACTAAATGCTTTGAAAATGAATGTTTCGATTCAACTCAGAAGGGGCAGAAAGATGAAAATGTAAGAATATTTGGCAATATCTCAGCCACATTGGAAGAGGATGAGCTATATTGAATGGGTGGTATACTTTTGGCATTGGTCAATGTTGCGGGGTTCAAACTAAGAAGTGGCGCTGTGGACATTATTATGAACATTTATCGAAATCTATTGTTCGTTCTTTGAAATGTCCGATCTCAAATCAAGCAGTCCATATTAACCAAATAACGCCAATTCGATCCTTGAGAATCTGCGTCCAGGAAGTTGAGCTTTTGCACGTATCTAATCGTTGACACTATTAGGTTCCATGTCGACGAAGGAATGTCATTGTGGTTGAAAGTTTTCATATCAGTACTTCAACGCCTCTTTCCGGTTGAACAAATTAACGGCATTAAGTTGACAATGGAAAGCCCATGAACATCATATAGAACACTAGATTTGATACACACATTATTAAACACACGTAATGAAGAAAATATTTATGAGCAATTGAAATGTCCAAGAAAGAATTAACAATCGCGCGTTCCACTAATGTCTCGGAGAAAAAGATCGCAAAATGTAGGAATAAAGTCATTCCGTTTTCAAAAATTTTTCACCCCACTTTTTTTTTTCTATTTGTATCGAAAGACAGGGCAGCTGACAAAGAGAAAAAGAGAATATACGCTTTTCATATCCACATTTTGTTAACCGAATTCCTCGAAATCAGCTGAAGTCGAATGCAATTTATAAGAATATACCATCATTACTTACTAACTAGAATTTTTTTTCAGAAAAATTAACGGGCGAGAAACTTGATGTACCGGAAGTGACGCAATCTGAAGAAGGTCAAAAACAGAAACTCGAAGTGGTTTTATCAGCAGCAAATCGTATTTTGGGCCGCCATCCACCGTATCAGTGGAGCGTAGAATCAGTTCATTCTAAAAATATTGTGGCGATTTTACATCTATTAGTTGGATTGGCCCGACAATATCGTGCACCTGTACGTTTACCAGAACGTGTATATGTACAATTAGTCGTTGTACGTAAAAATGATGGACAATTAACGCATCGAATAGTACGCGAAGAAATAACATCAACATATGATGATTTGGGAATGCGTTGTGAGCGTGATGCATTTGATACACTTTTTGATCATGCTCATGACAAATTAGCAGTGGTGAAAAAATCACTAATATCTTTCGTAAATAAACATTTGAGCAAAGTTCATCTGGAAGTAACAGATTTGGATGCGCAATTTCACGATGGAGTATTTTTAACTCTTTTACTTGGACTTCTTGAAGGTTTTTTTGTTCCCCTCGGTAACTTTCACCTAACGCCAAAAACACACGAACACAAAGTTCATAATGTCTCATTTGCATTTGATTTGATGCAAGACGTTGGATTGCCCAAACCTAAAGCACGTCCTGAAGATGTTGTAAATCACGATCTGAAATCCACACTCAGAGTCTTGTATAATTTATTTACCAAGTATAAGGGCGTAAATTAAAGCGATTCATATTATTTCTAAAAATATAAATGAGACATACTAACAAGACTTAATAAAATAACGTGCAAATGCATACCGATTATTGGAAAAACTGACAAAGCACATTCATATGGAATATACCAAATTTGACTATAGTTAGATCCTCCCATTCTCAACGTTTTTCATTTTATTTTCCATTGTATTTAATATGTAAAAAGAGAAGATGTGGAGTTTTTTTTGCGCATCAAAAACTGGATCCGTAATCGTTACTCAGAAGTGATGAAATCATCATGATGGAATATTCCTCCAAATAGTCATTCGATGGTTGCACTGAGAGAGTAATATGAGTTAAATTAGATCGATTGGTCAGTATAAAAAATGGAAAATTGACTTATAACGCTATCTTTTTTAACCCTTTTTTTAGTCTTGGGGAAAAAAACATTCGGGCAAAAATCTAGTGCAATTACTTGATTCGATGTAAACGCTCATAATGGAAATGGTGTGATGAAGTAACTAACTGAAATGTGAGCAATTTTTGTCTTTCGATATAAATTACAATGGAAAATTCAAAGGACATAGTTGTCGAACAAATTTTGTCAGATTGATTAATCCGGAATATGTGGATTGTTGATTCAACCGTGTATGTATGTATGTATGTATGAAATCAAACTAACTTTGACAATTTTTTTATATTAAATATGCAGTTGATATATGTTATGAATTTATCGATTGTATTAATAAATTGTATTAATAAATTGAGGCAGGAGGACGAAATTGATCGAGAATTTATATTTACTCCCATTCCTTATTCTTTATTGTACTCATGATATTCTTCATCCCTTGAATAACTAAAGCGATTGAATGATAATAAGACGGCGATCTCCATATCTTGAGCGAAATCGTTATTCACGATGAAAATACGACAGCGGGCGCAAGATATTTCCCAAGCACGCGAGGTCGCTGAATCGAACATGGAATATATACATAACCATATAATATAACACTCACGACGTTTAGCACTGGTTCTTTCTTTTTCCAGTATCTATACAGTTTGAATTGAGCCTACACACAGTGCGCACACTGCACACGTTTGTATGACATCGTGAAATTGTTTTGATTAGGAGTCTAATTGATGAGTGAAACGGATAGTAATTTCTTGACGAATGATAATGATGATGTTATTGAAAAATTTGCCGAAAATTGTGCAAATGAAGTGGATCGCAATACGCCAGGATGCCGATCAAATTTATTTTGTATCTATTCAAGGGTATTCAAAATTATGTTGGCTAATTGGCGAGAATCAATTGAACATGCAGAGGAGAAGAAGTTATCCAAAGAATTGGATGATCTCATTTTACCAAGCAATGAGCAATGGAGGCATCATGTGTATTATCGGTTGGTTGATCTTCAACGAGAAATTGATTCTGGCGAAATTGATGAATGCGAAGAAAAGTAAGAAGGAATTGTTCTACAGTTTATATCATTATCGTACTAAAAACACTTTGTGAAGTTGTTTTCATAAAATTGCAAAAATCTCTGGCAGAAGAAAGGTTCAACAAGTTGTTTTGCATATTCTGAAAAAATTCTTTTTTTGCTTGTTTGAAATTAAAGACCTTAACATCCAAATAGATCTGTTACAATTATTTATATTGGACTTCATTGGATGTTCACTGTATGTTCCATAAAAAATATTTTAGTTGAGGATTACTGATTTCGGAAATTTTGCGAATATCGAGGTAGTATAATTTGAAAGTCAATAGCGAAAATAAGAAATTATCTTTCAAATCTTGCATCTCCTCCAGTTATGTGTGAGTTCACTTCCAATTGTATTATCATGTATCTGGTCAGATAAAATAGTTTAAAATTCATGTGAAGTAGCAATTAAGCTATGTCATTAATTGCATAACTATATTCAAACTAACGTGGATGTGATACATTTTTTTTTGCGAATCGTGAATTACTGTGAAGAAGATTGGGGAATCAGTAGCAAAAGGTGTTTTGTTGACACACAGGGTCGATGTGGGTTTTTTGTGAATTGATTAATGGACATATGCAATATTTAATTCAATACTAAAGATATATGTCCAAATTAATTTCCGTACATGCAATACTTTTGAATAGCGATAAACAACTGTGGATGTATCATTACTAGTTTTCACTACAAGATACTATTCCAGTCTACGCTCAAGTAGATATCAATGACATACAAATTTGATTCTGTAATTTTTTATACAACATGATGGAAATAACCGACTTATTCGACTTTTATTTCAAACGCCCAGTGTTTTTCGGCGTAATCAAGGTTACAGACTCATTAAATCACCGGTTTTTCTCAAATATACTTGAGAAACACTCCATCATCAAGTACATTCTCATATAGATGAGTGATTATTTAATATTGCTCATGTGTAACCATGTTGTTCTAATAGTACGAGAGCTAGCAACATCGGGAAAACAAGAATTTTAAGAACAAGAAAGGTACTCAAAAATTCGCTTTTGAGTACCTTTTTTTCACAAGTCCGCCATTTTTTTTTTTTTTTTTTTTTTTTTCAATACGCATGTTATTGGTTAGTTCATTAAAATAAGGTCTACACAATAATAATCTCTTTAATTTTTTCATTTCCGATGACTACGAAAGGCTGTGTGCTTCCCCGAAACAGTTCACCCT